>JABASD010000252.1:0-94244 GCA_019776165.1 Pogonognathellus flavescens | reverse complement strand
TTTGTCAACAAGTACGTTTACAGACAATACCTGTCATTTTTCCTCAACACTTTCGTCTCAAATTGCATGTCTTTAAAAATTTAGATATACCGACATCTTCAAATAATATCTAGCGCATTTACATCAACAAAGCATACTCTTTTACCGGTAGTGTAAATAAACTCCTAAAAGATTAATTAATACAAACAATATGGACTTTTGGGCTTTCCGTACATTACTGTTAAAACTGTTATACATACTAATTACGAAGTATTAAAAAATAACTTAGCAAACGACACAACTTTTACATACACTTTCACCGCACCATACATTTGTACACCTGAAGATTACATTTACAAAAATTTATAGCAGTTTACAAAATCAATGATGAATCAGAAATCGGTAACGAAACGAGTGCGTATGTGATTTTGTCTTTTTGCCAGATACCACCATATTTTAAAATAATTAAAACGAGAAATAATTAACTAGTTCTGATTACATATAAATTATGTGAAATAAATAACATGCAATTAAATAACATTAAGAAACTTACCCGTTGCAGATTAAATTCAGAGGAAAGTGTTAATGTTAATACTCTTAACTTTAATACATAAACGAAAGTTTAAAAAATAATGTCTACTCTACTACTATATGCAAATGAAATCGGCACGGCGGAAAAGCAGATGATGTGTCTCTGTGTGTGTCAGAGTGTGCGAAAGTGAAGATTTGAGACTTGTTTGACTTGTTAATTGTTAGCCGTAGAAATGTTTGTAGAGCTATACGCTGCGCTAATTTGATTTGTGTGCTTTTGAATCGGCGTCGCAAAGCTCCATTCCGTCCGCTATTGCCACATCTGCAATTATCAGATCACATCATTCAGATCTCATCAAACAACACGGCAAATTCTCCGATCATTTCTTCACAAGACTTCAGTTTTTATCCTTTTCTCCTGATTCTGATGCATTCTTAGTGCGTGCTCCCTATTAAAATGTGGAGGTTTTGTGTTGTGTCAGTGTTGTGTGAAAATCCGCGGTGTACTTCTTAAAATGAGTGTAATAATGCGGGATTAGATGTTAGTGTTTGTTCCTTCCTTTATCTTTCACTCAAAACACATTCAGTAATTGTCATCATCATCCTCACACTTCAATTTAAATAATTAGTCTTAAACTGAATTGTCTGAGTGTTCCACATTAATTAAATAATTGATTTTGTATTCAGCTGAGGTTTAGGTTTGATTTTGCTCTTGTTGCTTTTGTGCAAATCAAGAACCACTGTGTCAAGAGTGTTGTGATTTGTGAACTTTTATCCGCGCTTGTTTTCTCATTTTTTGTGACTCATTCACTTGATTTGATTGTTCCTTTCCTATTGAAGAAGGCTCTCAGGTAATTTTTCCGATTTTTAAGAGTTCAATTAGTTATTCTTAATAATTGTAATTTGGATTGAAGTATTTATTTTTATTTTGTAGGTACACTGGCATTTTTACTGAATTCAATGCAATCAGTTGCTCTTTAAAGTATTTCCAAATGGACTAGGGTTATTCAATCGTATCAAAGATGCCAAATCGATTCAAACAACGATTGTAAGTAAGCAAAGTCATTAAAAAGATACTGAAACTATTCGAAATACGTAAATGTTTCCATTGTTGATTGTACAGAATGAAATCACAAGTAACCTAAAATAATCGCAAACCCATCAATTCGGAAAAATATTTACCGTAGTAAGAACGAATGTCAAAAAGTACATTACAGTTCAGTACTAAATGTAGACAAATTAAAACGTTTAAAAGATTACTAGATAATTATTCGAACATAAATGCAAGCTGGTTTACAATAACAGCTTGCAAGATTATTATCAATTAATGAATATCCGCTGAATGTGCCACCGTGCCGCAAATCCCAATGAATACAAAATAGCTTCTGAATGGTTGTTGTCGTATGTTATGTAAAATAAGTATGAATGTGACAATTAATGATTCGCTAAAAAAGTTTTGTGCAAGTCATTATTTGTATGGAATTATCCGATTAGCTTTGATCAGCAAATATTGTTTCTTGATTCGATTAATTATGTTTAATTATATAGCCAGCGTATTTGTAAATGTATACTTACGGATATATTTTACAAAGGGCAGGGGTCCTGACCTAAGTGGATGACTCTCAGGATTTGACTGGTCTGGCTAGTGACTTTGACACGCTAACTATTGGCTGGAATATCAATTAACCTTTATTTAAAACTAAATATTTGCGACCTTCCCAATCCCAAAATTAATCCACCATGGGTAACTCTACTTTTTCGAATTATTTTTATACTTATATACACTACGACTATGCCTAGGAATTTCATTTTTGCACACTTGTTTTTTACTTCAATTTCTGTGCCTTTTTTCTGAAAAACCAACCTCTATAAATGAAATAGGCAACAACAGAACAGCCGTTCGGTTGTTGCTATTTCGTTTGAAGCTTTTGAAGTATTTAAAACAAATTAAAACCAAGCTTAATTACTAAATACTGTAAAATATGTCATCCAGTGGTTTGGGGAATTGTTGTGACTGGTAGTACAGCACTACTTATAGTGCTCACATAATACTGACTTACAATATATAACACAAAATTGCAACTAATTACAGCAACAACACTTTAGCGACTGCAGTGTACACAAATGTGTGTAATACTCATAATTACTCTAGCCTGTGAATTCAGCCTTCATTCAATTTGCATGAATGTTGTACACACCATAATGATCAATTATGAGTTCCAATAATATAATTATGATAATTATGTTTATTAACAAACCAAACATAAAGTCAAACGTTATGTAACCAATACCTGTAACTCTAAAATACCCAATCTAACCGTTTGAGTTTACCATTGAGGGTCAGGGTCAGTCAGAGACAATGTAGCCTTATTTATACATACTAACTTTAAGTATTTTCGACCCTGTTTTACTTGAAGTATATATAGAAGAGTATAATTTGTAGTTGCTTAAATCTTACAAATTATGTACATAATACACTAAAAGAATACACCTATTTTTAGTTTTTTTAAAATAATTTTTGAATTTGAATCCTTAGCCCAACAAAATGCAATTATTTTATTTTATTTCTACAGTAGAATGATGAAAAAAGTTTTGGAGAAACGACAAGGCTTACTGGTACAAGAAAACGGTAATCGTATAGACGAAGACAACGAATCTCCGGAAGACATGGATAAATCTTATAACATGGTTAACGGCATTGTCAGTGCCACACCTCAAATACTTCCTGTAATTCAAATTCCTGGTGTATTTGACTCGAAAAATGAAGACGGGTCCAAAACTGAAACTGCACGAACAAGCCCAGATAGTTCATTGTATGAAAACTCTAACAGCATCAACCATGATTATCAAACACCGATTCCACTGCCACCACCTCCATCAATGTCCATTGGAAATAGTAAGTGTCGATCTAACCGCTTACTATCCTAATACCATTTATTTTAGTGTGGGTAGTCATGGTTTTAGTTGTTTAGTCCCAAGGAAACTAGAATAAATTTTAGTCCCCAGTAGAAATTATAGTATTCGCAAATCGCAATAAAGAATTAATTTACTTCCTTTCTAGCGTACGGAGGGAACCAATCTTATATTAGAATAAATAAAACTTTGAGGCTGCCTGAAAGTTCTGCGACAACGTCTGTGACATACTCTAGCAGTTGGAATACGCCGATGAGTTCAGACACTAATATGTCTCAACGTCATCGAGATCGAGAGCCTGGTGATGTCGGACTAAGTAATCTAGGAAATACGTGTTTTATGAACTCAGGACTACAATGCCTAATACATACGCCTACTCTCGTTGAGTATTTTGTTAACAGGTATAGAGACATCTTTTAAAACTACTAAATAAATGAATCATGATTCCCTTTTTTTACCTTTTGTACTTATTTAAATATTTGCAGTGATAATATACCAAGAAGTTTCAATGATAAGTCAACTACATTAGTTAACGAGTTCCATTCAATGATGCGAGGTGCTTGGACGGGTACTTCGTCTGTTTTGACTTTAACTGAATTCAAGAATGTGTTAGGAGTTTTAAACAATCAATTCAAAGATTGCCGTCAAGTAAGGCATCGTTTAATTACTGTGGAATGTTAATTTATGGATGACTACCTGTTGTACTATATTAATTATTTATGTCTTTCTTTAGCACGACTGTCAGGAGTTTTTAGCTATAACGTTGGATGCCTTGCACGAACAGTTAAAGCAATTGAAAGGGAATGGTACTTCAGAATCGATTCAACCAACAAAGTCTAAGAATGATCACAAAAGAAAACGACAATCTCAGGGATCGGAGGAGGAAAATCGTACTATTAAATTGTTTGTATCGGAAAATCACAAGCCAGTCCCCAGCTTGGCAAAAATCGACCCAGATTCAACAACAGGACTGTTGATGACAGACCCAAACCATTTAGTGACAAAAAGTAACGTTGTGGAGGAATCAGAAGCCAAAGTCTCTGAATCCTCTGAAGAAAATGATACAATCTTCCCAGTGAAAAACAAAGTCGGTGATGTAGACTTGGCTAAAAAGGCTGCTGACTACTGGAAAGAACACATGGCAGCTAATGACACTGTGATAGCATCTACTTTCCAGGGAATGTATAAAAGCACAGTAAGATCAAATCTGGAATAATTAGTTAAAATTCTGATTTGCAGAGCTTTACACATAACGTTTATTTCCATATAGGTAACCTGTTCGGTTTGTAAATACGTCTCAGTTACCTATGAACCTTTCATGTACCTTTCTCTACCGATACCAAGAATTGTTGACCGTCAGCTAAGTAAGTGAAGTGAAAGTAAATATTATATGACCAAAATCTCAAGTAGATCAGTGTTTAACGTTCCTTGTTTGTTACAGCCGTGACAATTATCAGTATGAAGGATCGAAGGCCTCACAAAACTGAACTAAGTTTAAATATATTAGATTCTGTGGCTAAATTAAAGCAGGAAGCGGCGAAAAGTATTAATCTTGGAGACTGTTCACTTGGCGTACTCGATAGGTTGGTTGTAGCTTTGGTGTCTAATCATCATATTTCAATTTTGTTGGAAGACAATCTTCAAATTAAGAATATGAATGAACGAGGTCGGAACATCTACGTGTATGAACTGAATTCAAATTTTGACGATGAATATGGTTCGTTAAATACCCGTTTTACCAATTACACTCACCCAATTATTCCTAACTCGCCCATTATTGGACTTCCTTCGATCACAACTCAAGTAAGCATAATTATTCCTTTACCTTTACAGTAATGACTGTAAAAGAATTTAGCGTTTAGACATTGATTATATTTATTATTTTATTTCAGAGCGAGATGAATCCTTCGACATATTTAGATGAAGACTGGGAACAGGAGGATGTGAATTTGTCGCTGCCTCCCCTTGTTAAAAGTGCAGATATAAGTAGTTCTTCTGAGAAAATATCTGGTGATATAGTGGAAGATGATAATTGTGGGGAGCTAGAGGAAGAGCTTATAGCATGTAACATTTGCTTAGATGATTTTAAAGCTGCCGATCTCCAACAACATAGTGGGTGCGATTGCAAACTCTGTGAAGAGTGTCTCCAAGTAAGACTGTTATTATTTTTGAATTTCATAACTTTATTTTTATTTTTTGCTGACTACATTAATAAATGTTTTTTTACAGAAATCAATAAATCATCATGAATCTGGCAAAGAGAAGGAAATGCTTCCGGGTGGAAAGTTTCAGATAGAAAAATATTTAAGCTGTGCAGTGTGCCGGGAAGTGGTTGATGCTAACAAACACTTTGGTCCTGTGGGTTCAAAGATACTTGCGCAAACAACTTTACTGAAAATACCAGTATTATTCAGAAATGAGCCTAATCCGGACACAAACAATAACTCAGCAGCAAAAAATCGGTTATTTGGATATCCGTGGGTAATTAGAGTTCCATCCCGTATTCCAGCTGGAGAACTAATAGCTTACCTCAATCAGATAAACCCATTTCCTCAGTGTCCTTCGCGACTCCTAATTGTGTCATACGATGTAAGTTTAACTATTTTTATGCATTTTTGTGAATCAAAATGTATTTTGATTTGGTTGTTTAATATTATGATTTTTATGTTCGTAGGGAAAGTCCTGTACCAAGTGTGCAAAACAGTGTCTAGGTTGTGAAATTCCTAAGGATGGAACCGTTTCCTTGAATCAAAAAAATATTGCGCTGTTAATTTCATATTCCAATTTAAGTCTTGAGCAAATGACTGAAATTCAACCCAATGATATGTCAACTGTAAACTTTGGGATGGAAATCGCTTCATGGTCAGGACTATACAGAAGCCAGGATGAACCTACCATTGATATCCATGATTGTTTAAAATCATTTTCTGAGATGTAAGCCAATAGACACAGGTTGATATTTCACGTATTAATGAAAGACTATAAAATATCTTTTCTTTTCTTTTAGCGAACACCTGGACTCTCAGAATCCCTGGAATTGCCCTGAATGCAAAAAGAACCAATGTGCCACAAAGGCAATGTCAATTTGTCATTTACCCGATTATTTAATCGTTTATCTAAAGAGGTAAGAATAAATTATAAACCGGCATGTAATTTTATATTTTGATGACATTCGACAAGCCCATTTACATTTGATTTTGAATTGTTTCGAACAGATTCGTATTCCTTGATCATGCTAGCAATAAATTAAACAATCGCCTAAAATTTCCTCTCAATGGGCTTGATGTGAGTAACTACATGGCGGAAGAATTCTCGGGAAAGGATTACACGTATGATTTGTATTCATGTGTGTGTCACTTTGGAGGTAAGCCACTTATTTTCAAGTGCATAGAGTCATAAAGTTAAATATAAAGGACACATTAAGCTTAAGTGTGCAATATAACATTAATATTGATGCAGGTGCAACTTCTGGGCATTATACCGCCTTTGGTAAGAATCCTATTTCTGGGGTCTGGCACAATTTCAACGACAGCGCAGTTTCAAGTCAGGATCCGAAAGAAGAAGAATACTCTTCCGCATATATTCTGTTTTATCAGCGTAGAGGTAACATGTCCGTCCTACTTTAGAAAAATAACGAATAATAGTTTCGCGTTTGTATTAAGTAATAAATATAATTCCAGGTGTCAAGCATGATATCCCTGGAGTATTAAAGAAATCTCGTGCAATGGCGGACCGGAGCAATTCTTTTCACCAACCTCGACCAGTTGGTGCGATTCCTCCTAATCACCTTTCTGGAGGAAACTATATGGACAATAGCATTCCCAGCAGCACATCGAATTACATTGACACGCGAGGTACGTACTCGAGTACAAATGTTCATAACCCGGATGGCAACTCCCTTGACGAATTAAGTCTTACTGCAGGTGCTATTACAAATGGTATTGACTCTCCTGTTGATTCTACGAATTTCCCTTTTCCCGTTGCCGACTTAAAGTCTGTCCTGGGAGGTGAGAATGATGAGAATGAAGCTGCTGACAGTTCCAGTGGCGAAAAAGTTTCCAAAGAATATCCTGCATTCAAAACTCAACAAACGGCAACTTCGGGTGGAACTTACACAGTAAACAACTTTGAACGTGGTGAAAATTGGGAGAATCCAGTGAGTGATACTCCCGAATGTGATTCTACTGCAGTAAGTTCTACAATTCTTGCCGACACCACAATAACTTCATCCAGAGAGTCCACTGCAATTTTGGTGAATTGTCCTCCAAGTAAAATGGCGAACGCGCTAAGTAGAAATCAAAATTGACACGAGGCTACTATTTACAGGAACATATAACTTTTGGAACCAGGTACGCTGTTATTAGGTAACGAGTAAACAAAAAATTATTGTGTGAAGTAAACATAAACTTAAATTGTTCATTATCCGATTATTTATTATATTTTGAAACCAAAGTTTAAGAAAACTGAGGATAATTTTTATTCAAATATCATTGATATGTGTGTCCCAATGAAAAGATAAAGGCTTTAATCTTAAAAACAAGTTAAGTAGGTATGTTGATTCATAATTTTTTACGCTACATTTGTAAAATAATGTTTACGCAGTAGAATTCATCAAGAGTTCAACCATACTGATATTGTATAAGAATGTATTCATTGATTATTATGATTATTATCCAAAAAGACAGGAACTGCTACCTACTTACTACTTATGGATGAATGTAAATGTGTAATTAACCCATCTAAACGACTTGAAAGTGCAAGAGAAAACAAGAAATCAATTTTTATTTGAAGTAACTATTGTTAGCTCTTATACAAAAATCTCAATTCAATTAATCCATTTGTCCTCTATATGGGTTGTTTAATTTCTCCTTTGGGAAATCCTCTATAATGTTTGTCGTGTTATTTGAAGTACTACTAGTCGAGGGCATTAGAAAGAATACTTTAAAAGTACCCTAATTACAACGCGAATTACAAGCCACTACTGCTGTGGCTTTCTTTCTGATTGTCAAAAAGTATTATACAGAGAAACGTACTTTTGCTGCAACCAGCATGTTAAATGTTAGGATTTGAAAGACTAAACATTATAGTTAGTTACAATTATTTTAATGAATGTGAATATCTTTCTTAAATTCGTTTTGCAAGAGATGATAACCGACGTTTGTTTACAATTCATGCAACCCAGTCATGAAGTGAAAAGTTACAAACTCAGATTGTGAAGAAATGCGGCAATGTTTTTAGCTTTACTTATATGAAAATGTAAATTTTTCGGGCATGGTTGTTAACATTTCGCTTGCATGCTGTTATTTATATAAAATAACTTCTTTGTAACAATGTATATTATGCAATGTAGTAATATCTCGTAAAAAACAAGGAAAACGATTTTTGAATAAGAACTATCAGAATCTGCGTCTAGTTTTTACTGTATTTGTATAAATGTATAAAACGAAGCAAAATCAAGTAATGTCATACAATGAAGTAACAACTTACTTTATTGTAATTACAATTAAGTTAGTAAATCTTGATGTGAAAATTTTTCGAAAATTTGTATGGTGCGTATTGATAAAATATAGAAATAGTTTACGCTATATAATAATCATGATAATTATTAGTGTATGAAATACCAATGAAGTGAACTTATGAATTTATAAGTATAAAAATAAGAGACATGGGTTAACTTTCTATGTCATCTTAAATATCTCAGTTAGAATTAGAATCATGAATTATATTATGAAGCATGAATCCCGTCGCATTAGATTAAGATTAGTGTTATAGTCCGCTGTAATAATAATTATATTACGAGAATAAGATTTGATGATGCTGAAGAAGCAACGATGAAGTATTGTATGTAAAAAATAATGATAATTATATTATGATGATGATAATAATGATATGAATGCTATGATGTTTTCGTAAATGAAGCAAAAAGTCCCTGAATTTAAAATGAATAAATCTCTCGCCACGTTTTTAAGAATACATAAAATTTCACAGTTTATTTAATTCAATTCCATTTTCCAAAATTCCAAAGATCTTCAAGACTTACGATTTATGTCCTGTCTGTTTTTCTACTTTACGAACGACTGTACTTTTTACACTTAGATAATACGGTACGCTAACACATAACGTTTGTTTGTTTTTTATGTTTTACTGACTGTGACTGACTATTTTCCAGTTGAATTGAATTAAGGTTAAGTGATTCACCTCAATTCAGTTCAACTAGATTGCACGAGTTTTTTACTTGTCTCTTATATTCCTCCCCAGTTTCATTTTGGTAGTAGCGCATCGTATTATATTTTAGTACTGTACTTACGCATAAAATGACGTGACCATCAGATCAGACTTTCTCAACTAACTCTCTGTGTGTGTGTGTCTTACTTTCCCGTGTGTTTTTACATTACATTACTTGTGATGGTGATATTTCTGTTTAATGTGCTCTAAAAACAGAATTTGTAAAGTTTGGTGGTGTTTTTCATTTCTGTCTGAGTTAGTGTTAAGTCTTTTTTATTTGTCATGTATTTTCACCGTCTTTTTCTTCGTGTGTGTTTTTGCCTATTCGTTCCGTTTCTCTCGAGTTCCCAGATTTCACAGACTTTCACTATAAAAGGTAATGTATTTTCTTCATTTTCTTACCAGCAGAACTTATAAATCTTTTCGGGTGGTTCGGTTTACATTCTTTTTGTTGGCTTTTTTGGTTTTGCGGTTTATTGAAGTACAGTACACATAACTTACAGTATATGTATTATTTAGTATAATATTAGGCAATATAATACCTTAGCTATATAATATAGTATAATTATTTCACTTACGTTTAAACATTTATTTAGTTTATTTCACTTAAAAGTGTAGTATAATTACGATGAGTACGATACACGATGACACGATATTGACCTTAACACTTAAGTTACGGTTTTAATATATTGGTATGGTATGGTACAGTAAGATAATATTTAATTAATAATAATAATAATTACTTCTTACACGTTTTTATGGTTTATTTATGGTTTAGTAATTTATTATTCAACTATTTTTTTGGGTTTCTTTTGCATATTTTCTGTACAATAATAATTATATAATTTAATTATACTTATAGATATAGTTAATTATGAGGAAAACAGACCCATTTGCCCAGCTCGTTTCCTTGCACTTTCTTTCCATGCATCATCGTGTGAACTTTCTTTGTGATTTTTGTTTTTCCTACAGCCCACACGTACCTTACGTTTCTACACAGATTTTTTACTTTTACATCAGATTACAGACCAAATGTTTCCTTATTTGTTTTCTGTCTCTTTTAAAGTACCGTACTAAAAGTGTGAGTGTCTCAATCAAAAACTTTGGTTTAGTTTCATCATCATATCATTGTCAACATTTTTCATCACGAAACGTTCTCTTTCTCTCCGCTTTTTCCCTTTCTCTCGCTTTCTTTTTCTTTCACTTTTCTCTAGTTACATTTTGTTTCTTAAAGTACACTTTAGATCATAGAATAGAATTACACAGATAGAAATTCTTCTGAACCGAATCCAAATCCATCTTCTTGATCTATCCAACAGTTTACAAAATATTTCCTCGCCTTATTCTAGTATTTCTATAATATAATTATAATTTACTATAATAATGGTATCTGCTCTCTATATAGAAGTATTTTTAGCTTTTTATGTGTATTTTCATATATTTACAGAGATGGTGGTGTATGTATTTTTTATGTATCTTCAAATCTTTCTTTTCAAGGTTCATCTGTATCTAATCGTAAATAGTACACAATACAATAGTTTTTATATATATAGAGTTAGTTACCTTTATAGTAGTCTATATAATTTCACTACTTTACTGAATTTAGTTAAATTTAATTCAATTCATTCATTTTTAATATACAATAAGTTTTACACAGAGTACAATTCAATTTTCTATAAGGTTAATACAAGAAGATAAACGTTGCTGGGTAAGGTAAGTTATAAGATAAGGTTACTCTTTCATGTATATGTGTGTAGAGTGTAGTAATTTTTATTATTACTTTTCTACAAAGGACAATACTACAACCATATAGACGAATTGAATAATAAATGACCTTCTTCTGTATGTGACTGACTTACTGACTGACTGACGGCTTTTGAATAATAAAAATCCTTACTATTATAAACATTTTATTTTATTACAGTCAAAAGACAAGAGATATCCTGGAAAAAACAACTTGAAGAAGTAAACGGAATCAATAACAAAGTTGCTTTTTTTCTGCTACTTTCACTTTGTACTTAAAACTATATAGACGTGGTGGTGAATGAAAATCCAACACATTGGACGTAAAAGTTTATAAAATCTTCTGGAAGTAATTTTACGTGTCAAAATTTCACTTTTCTCAGGAAATACTTATATGTGATTCATTTGAAAGCCAATTGTATTGAATCTATTTGTTTTTTGATAGGGTAAAGTGCATTTCGGCACAAAAACCGAATCAGTTATAAGAAACGACAAGGAAAATGAATTACATACGTCAGGATGTAAAAGGAAGGTGAGGACGAGTGATAAGAATTATTGATTCAAACCCAACACATACCTCTAGTACAATACGGGTAATAGAGATTCAAAGGAAAAGTGTCATAAAATACTTTCCTTACTTTCACCATGTCAATTTCTCCGGGATTTACTTTCACTCGGAAGAAGGTTTTATACAGTACAGTACAAATCAAAGACATTTCTTTTTACTTTCATCTACTTATCTGATTCAGGATACATAATAATAATATTTCAACGGATTGTGTGTGTTCGTGTGTGTTATGTGTGTACTTTTTTACCTTAGAATAAGAATAATATTATTAAATACACTTCTTAACCTGACATTAATATATTTAGTACAGTAGAATTGCTGGTATGTAGTCATTCAAAACTTTCCTTTGCTAACAAAATAAAACTTTTCGTAATGTACTTACAGATACTAGAATTATTAGTATTAATCATAATAAGAAAATCAATCATTTTTAATAAACTATAGCAGTAGTAATCAATAAACAGTTCCGTCTGTGTAAATGTAAATGTACAAAGAATGAAAGAGTGACACTAGTGTAATCAAACAACATAGTTCCGGAATCATTAGTAGTAGAGTAGTTTCCCATTTTTCATGCATGTTATTATAAGTAAGTTTTATTAAATCATAATCAATCTGATGATTTATGAATCGAATGATATATCGTTCCATTTACTTTGACAGATTCTTGTTTCATTCAGACACTAAAGTTGTCTGTTTATAAAGATTAAAATAAAAATTCAGGTTCAGTTACTATAAATTCGTAAAGAACTATATAGGTATGTTTAATATGAATTCATACTTATACAGATAGTAGTACTTAACAACGTTGTAGAAAAAAGATTAAAAAACTGTCGCAATTTCTCGTTTGTGTAAAGTGTGTATATTTTTTAAAGGTAAGATTCTTACAGGAGTATACATATCGATAAAAGTGTTACGTTCATTTACGAAGAAGAGACTTAATTGCTGTGGTAGTTTTGATTGGGAACGCTATATGTGATTAATTTAAAAAGACTTCTAACGTCTATGTAAACTAAATTTTCATTTAGATTCGCAATTTTGAGTACAAATCAAATGATTTCCCTCAATATTCGAGTAATAATGAACGGATGTGCGGGATAGGTTTAAGTTTTGATACTTACCTAATTAAATATTAATATGTATCGTCATATTATCATGTTTTCTTTCTAAACGAACGAAACGGGTGACTACTTTTTATATCTTCGTATAATAGTGTGAGATAGATAAAAAAGAAACGTGTTTCGTTTGGAAGTTGGAAGTACACATTTTAGAACCGATGTGAGTGATAGAGAGACGAAAAAACATGTGTCATGAAAATGGTTGACTTATTTCACTTAATTTATAATTGTGATTTAAATATTTTTGCTAAAATATAAGCTTCTTCTGCTGAAAGACTATCATCATACTTTCTCCTCTTGGTATTTTTCATCCCCCTTCTCTCTCTCTCCCGTTTACTGCAGTTCTTATCTCATCAAGTAAATAATATACCGCAGTCCTTTCCCAAGATTTTCATCTTCCCGATTTGTCACATCCGTTCCCCTCCGTTTTTCCCTCTCTTCTCCCTCTTCCTGTCACTCTCTAATCTTTTAATGATCTCAACTTGATTTCCTCTTTCATTCTCAACATCTCATTTTCTTAATCGTTCTCTTTCTCTCTACAACAATCTGTATAATTTATTCTGTTTCTCCCTTACTTTACTTACTTCACCTGTACATAATATTTTAATTATATTTTATAGGTAACTTAATTGTATTCAGTTTAGTTTTCGCTAAAGAATAATTCCCTTATTACCTATAAGTTTCTATAGTTTATCATTTTAGTCGAGTTCGATAGATTTTCTTTAATTTTAAAGTTTCAGCCAGATTGAAGGTTTTCACATTTGACCTTTCATTTCATATTACGTTGTATTCATTCCTACATACACAGTTAAATATTTATTTATCATATACTTTACGAAATGACCTATCAGGTCGAATGTTTATTACACACTTTACTATAGAAGTAATTAATTTAATTGCTAAGAATTTTTTATCTTCATAGATATAGATCGTATAGTATGTACTGTAATAATAATCATCATCAGTATCACAATCACAACACCACACTCAAGTAAATATTAACACTTTTTATCGTTTATTATAGTAGAATATGTATAGTAAGTTACGAGATATTTTTATAGTATTTAATAAGGATAAGGGTAGTTTAGTTTCGATTGGTTGCTTGTTTGGTTGGTTGGTTAAAGGGTTTTGTAAGGTATTCAATATTTCTTAAGGTTCTTTTCCTATATAGTACTTTTTACTACTACAACTTTTTAGGACTTACACTTTATAAATTTTTAGTCAATACAATTGAATTGTCATTTCGTTCTTTATGTAATATAGAAGGTATTCCTCATTTTTTTCGCATTTCTCATTTCTCAACCTAATGTTCGTTAAACCTACAATTTAATTTACCTAGAATTTATTCGTCCTTATAAGTATATGGTTTTTTGTAGTCATAACCTTATCTTAATGTATTACCATACATTACATTTTTATTACACAGAGATACCTGACTTGACTGACAGTTTACATAAGATAAGAGTAGATAAAGGTGTGCTAAAATCTATACACTCATTTTTTCAACTAATCGTAATGTTTTTTGAGAATCTTTTTTAAACACGAATACCACCACTACTGTGACCACTTAAATACAATTAAGTATATATGTAGTAGTATATAGCATTTTAATTATATAATAATTAATTACACACAACACTTTCCACGACAGTAGCTTAGTATACTCTGTTGTAGTTTTCTTGCTTAAGTTTTTATAATTAACATAATAATTGTAGTATTAAATTGTATAATGTATTAATAATTAATCATAAAGACGGGATTTCGTGTTTGACTTCTTGACTTTGACATTTTTTAGTACTTTGACTCGAGTCGTCGCACACAACATGCTCTGTGTGGACATTTTACTTTTATAAAACATGAACGTGTGTATAAAAGAGAGACTAATGTGTTTTTGCATATTTATATGTACTTATAATTGCATTCATTGAGTATAATAAATAAAATTAACTCCTTCATCTCTAGTAAATACCATAGTAAAATTAAGTATAACATTATTACGTTTAAATAAAAGTCTCTGAGTAGAGTTGATCAGTTTCCTTTTACATGTCAAGACATATTATAATATTCTTCAAGTTCCATCATAAAAACGAAAGAGAATTTTCTTCTTCTGAGTAACTCTTCTATTAAATAAGTAGTATGTTGTATATAGACAGATAAATAATTTATCTTCACACAGATTTCAGATAGAGTTCGTTTACTTTCCCTCTTTAGAGATTCGTATAGTCTCTCTACTCTGTCCATTATCTCTTTCCTTTCTAAATGAACTTAAATTATTATCTTAACAATGTACTAATTGTTTATGTATATAGACTCATAAATGCATTGTAATCATTTGTCAGAGAACGTTTTCGTTTTCACAAACAAGTATATAGAAGTTGTTGTGTATTGTAAAGGAGTAAGTAAAATTGAATCTATGAATAATCTTATTAATTAATGTTACATGTATTATACTTATAATTATATCTGTGAGTTATTAATAAACCATTGTATAGTTGTATATAGTAAAACAAGTTGTACACATTCTTGTATGTGCCATCAAGTGTAATATACTTATAAATAGAATACAATGAAGGTAAAATCGTCTGAGATCAGAACAAGATACTTTTATCAGACCACGAAATCAATAGAAATGGCACGACATTTTCCAGACCATCATCGGAGACATGAGGATCGTCATCATCCTTGATCAATCCATCCGATCCTCATCCTCACAAAGACAAAATACACTTCCCCCGCGTCAAAAAATCCATCACATAAAATCAATACTTAATAACTTAACTGACATTGTACGTACTTAGTAATAATATAGTAAAGTAAGTGGAGTACTAAATAAAATGTATGTATACATAATTAATTAACCATTTCTCATTAATTATCTTCTTAATTAACAACGTAATGTAATAACGTAACCGTATTATTTCTTTAACCAAATAGAATGCAACAAAAATACAGAATTTGACAGATAGATCTTTTTGTTGAGACAAACAGAGCAGTGTAGTATATCATTGTGTGTGTGTTGTGTCAATTGTACGTGTAATACAAATAGCAGAGCCATAAAGACAACTTTACATAGTTGCGGATGAATAAACAACATTTGCTATGTTTTTCCTTGCTAATTGTCACAATTACAATGTTATAGAGTCCTAAATTCATACATCATTTGCATTTCGTACGTACTACTACTTTTTTACTTTACTATGAATAACCACAATTAATTAATTACAGATAATATATAGTGAAATGTAATTTATAATATCAATCATTCCTTTAACACTGGCCTGGTCGGCGAGCTCATTTTATCCTCGAGAACTTCACTTTGTGACTCATTCCGCTTCTCAATTACTACATAATTACTATTTTAATTGCATACTGCACTTTTAGTTCTATTTCTTGAATAATTTCCATGCACTCTGCCGCGAGTAATTAATAATTGCAATATAAGTGCAATAATTAATTTATTTTCAGATGCATTTACTACTGTTAATATGATGTCATGTTGCGATACATATCATAATACAATTAGTATTCTCGTTTTGTAAGAGTAATTAGCAGGAAACCCACCACGACTACTGTCATTATCATTCTCCTCATTAATACAATTTCATTAACAACAAGGTTTACATGTTTAGACAACAGCAGAGAGAGTGGTAAGTATACCTAACAGTAATGAAGCTTCCGTGCTTAAGCCATTAAATTACACATTGAATTATTCACTAATATTTATACCACATACGGATTACGTGACAAAATGCATTGACAACAGCCATTTTCATTTCTAAATGCAAACATTGACTTGTCTCGTTTGACGTGAGTGTGCCTTAACTACAAACATTAATAATTGCATCATATTTACGTTCGTGTCATCCCGAACTGCACAAGCCACTAATACTTATCAGTTTCATGTAATTTCCAGCCTCATTTACTTTTACTTAACACTAGCCATATAAGACTTGGCAACACAAGTCATTCATTTTATACCTACAGACTTATACAACCAAATTTAATTTACTCATGTTGAATCTCAAACCAAACACACAGTAATTGTTTTCTTAAAATGCTAATAGTAGACCTACCCGATTCCTTGTATAGAATAGTACACTTTGCATTGTACATTCAGAATATTTCTATAGCTAGTATGTTGTGTAATTAGCATTCCTCTGGCTTGTACTTCTTAATACATTCACTGAAATCCGTGTAATTTGCATTTAATAATCTAGCTGTGTTTAGAAGAACAAACACTTTTACAGATACAGTCCCTCCACTCAGGACCTTTAACCTAATCAAAAGCGACAACAATGAATGAATTGCATTTTCACGATAGCACGCTCGACATTTACCAACCAACAACAATAACAAAATGACTCACTTGATTGATTGTAGTAAAATTTGATTGTAGAGAGACAATTTTTAGCTTACTGATCGTAATTACAATTAAATAGCATCAATAACACTGACTTCAACCCTTACAGAATTACCAAGTAGTATTTTACATACATACCTTCGTCAATTACTCAGTATGCATTAAATATTTTTGACTATGCAGTAAAAGCTCAAGCTAAACAATAGAAATATCATTACATCATATTTCACACACAAATTATCATTTCGTTCCATCTCATCGTTTCTTTTCTTCTTAAACAGTACTGTAATTAGCTTTTAAATTTTACTCAATAGTGTATTCATGTGTGTAATCGAATAATATCTCTAGCAATACAGATAATACATCTATACAAAGACAACCATCATCTCATGCTATAATTTACACACAAATTACAGTAGAATATGTGTATGTATACTTATATGGCATGTTTTTAGTACTAGTATAAAGTGTTACGTTGTTGTATTGTACTTTTACTACAAATACACAGAGATACTCCTATTGTAAATGTTTGTGTTGAAATAAGTGAGTGTGTGTTTTGTGTTTTGTGTGTGTCAAAAGCATTTAAATGCTTTGTGAGCAATTTAACAAGATGTTGCCTTACGATTCTATTCATCCTTTCGTTTTGCAAATAGGAGGACGCTTTGATCCATGCGACAGCGACACATCACATGATTTCACACAAAATCCTTTACAATGAATTACTTATAACTTTCCTTTATATACACACACACATGACATCAGCTCTGCACTAATATATACTTCTTGCATTTGCATTCAACGTATCTGTAGTTATACTTTTACTACACATACTACACAAGTAAAACATTCTCTATACAATTCCTTTCTTTCTGTTGTGCGGTATGTTATTTGCAACTCATGTAGTTCTGTATAGAATAACTACCTCAATGTATGCAGAATGTTTACAGTATTGTGTATTAATTTACTATGTGTGTCCCTTTTTGCACGGAACGAGAAAATAAGGAGACAATGCCAACATTTGCTTCGCTTCAATTAATATTGTTACATGCTTGTGGTATGGCGGTGTGATTCTGTGATTCTTCTATAGAGCTGTACTTTACTTAGAACTCGAATAATGGATAAATGAATCAGGCACAGCTTACTAACGAACAGTTAAATTCTTGAGGATTAAATGTTACACAGCTATAATTACTTAATTAATGCGTCTTTCAACGACTAAAGCCTCCAATGTTTTGTCAACTTGTCAATCTGCCGTTAAATTTAAACTCAGGACTCAAGTGTGTCGAGTGTGAATCATAATAAACAAAATCACTGAATTTTTAACTGAATGAATTAAATTATGAGAATTCTTCTGGCAAATTCCTTTGCAACGTTTGTCATGACCTATCTGTATATTTGGATGGAGCAGCCTACTATACTGGTAAAACTTTACAGATAAAATCCGGATAGTAAAACATTCTTCTTTGACTGGGCACTAAGTAAGTGTAGAATTTCGGTAGCTGATGTAGTTGTGTAAATGAAATGACAGTTTTAATGCACATGTATACATCGTAGATTTACATACCTAAATTCTCAATACGATGACTGTGCCACCACCAACCACTGCACTTTCAACGTCCATCAGCATAAAATTGAATTATTTCGTGCCATGAGGAAGTTAACATGTGTGTTACTAGTACAATGTGTCACGGCTTGGATCCTTAGTGCTCTTATGGCCCTTTATGAAGCAAATTGAGCTGATGAATACACATGACTAGATATCTACGTGCAAAGTAATTTGCCCAGTCTCCTTCTCACCAACAAAATACTTTTCCGCTGTGTAAAATCCCAACATGTCCTGTCTATCTGTTACAAAGTATAATTCATCTTCATAAAAACTAACCATTTTCATTTCGGAAGTCTACCAACTGCCCTATTTGAAATATTTTCAGAAACTTCACTGTGTTGTGGTAAGGAGTACAGTGGAAATAAATAAAAATGCCTCAGAGTACAGAAAAAATGGAGAAAAACGGAAATGCAACATTTTGCTCTGCATATTATGTAATGTATAATGTATACAGTCAAAAATTCGGGGTTAAATGTCGACCGACAGTTATCACAACACGTTTTTGGTTGGTTTTTTTGTCTCTAGTAGTAGTGTCCCGTTTTGTAGGGAATTTTTGGCTGTCTTATTCTTCTGTGTCTCACACACGGTCCTCTACATAATATTCTCATCATAATAATCATAATAAACGTAAAGAATGAATCATAGTTGTAATATAGGTATGTAGTGTATGGTATATTATATGGTATACTAATCGTAGGTTGTTTCTGTATCTGTGTACGCATGTTGTAAACCTGAATTTTTAAATTCTTCAACAGTATAGTAGGTAGGTATTAAATTGTTTCAGTATTCTATTAGTATAGTATATAGTAATTTATGTTGTTGTGTTTAAAATGGTAGAATAATATTATTGGTATAGTACTGTATTATATAATCTTATGTATTATGTATCTTTCTTATATAGTTGTAGTTGAATATTGTATTAATATTACTGTATATTTTATATGGTTATTATGGTACTGAGAAAAGTAAAGAGACTATTTGAAATGGACAAAAATGACATACAAAAATGCAATCGGCTGACCAGACCCCTTTGATTTTCTCCGGAAATTGAAGAAAACGACATGGACAACACTTGACTGAAGTAGTAGTAGTATTTTATGTATAGTGACGGATAAGATGACTGTGAGTGCAAGTATGTGCAAGGTGCATCACCTAAAATCTATACAAATACTTACACTAAAGTATATATGGACCATTTTTACTGTGACACCTCGACTATACACTCACTAGAAATGTAATAGTACAATTTCCTCTCTCTACACTTCTACTGTATATTTACTCACATATACAACTCTAAAGAACACCACTACTATATATTCACATTATTATCTTCCTATATGTTTATAATAAGTTTTTGACTTATAGTAACCATAATTAATACAATAGTTATATAGGTAATTGAATATAATAATTATATAGCAGTATAATTTATTATAGTAAATACGTAAGTCTATATAAGTAGTAATAAAATCTGAATTTAACTAATTAAAAGTGAAATGACTGGTTACTTTTCATTTTCAGTATGTGTAGTTTTGTATAGTAATGGAAATGGAGGAGTTTTACACGTATTTATGAGACGAATTGAAGAGTCTTGAATGTTATACGTCCAAGACAATTTCCTTGAGTGTTTATTCACACTCCATTACTTACTTGGCTACCTAAAACAAATCTGTTCTCTAGTCTGTCTGGTGTTTAGATGATGTAACCCAACAATACTAATATACCAGAGCAATTTTTCAGACTTTTTGACTGATAGAATCTCTTGACAAGCGATATTATTTAGAGATAGCAGTGAAAAAATTCATTTTCAGAGCATCAGCGGTTGCTTTCAGTTGTTAGGTAGAGTTTTCTTATGTAATGTGTGACTGGCTGAGACTGGAACCGATAATAATATATCATGTGGATAATATATGACTTATACTAGAAGAATCAATCAAATTCTCTAATTAATTACTCCTTAGTAAATAAACTCACAGAAGTATGTAATTCCTATATAATATACTCTTGTATAGTATTTTATATTGTACAGTCGAGTAGTAGTAATGTATTTAATGTTAATGTAATTCTTCAACCATCTACTATAAGTATGTATTTTTTAACCTTCTAAATTCTAAATTCCTATAACTACTACTTAAATTTCTTATTTCTCTGTTTCTCTTTCTCTCTGTGTCCTTAAGATTATTTTTAGCTTAGAATTAGACCAGTTATAATATTCTACCTTATAGAACAACGTTTTTATATGTATATAAAATGTTGCAGCTTATATTAACGTTAATATACCACACTTTACAATTGTGTTTGTCTTAACCTTTACTTTCACTACAGACATCTTGTACAATTGAGAAATTGTATAGAGATGACTATGAATACACGATACAATTAAATAGATTCAATCCTTTTCTGTCAGTAGGTAGAATTCTGTTTACATTTTCTATACACTTGTTTTGTTTCTGCTTGTTGCGAGCGAACTGTTTCGTTTCCTTAACTGGACTTGTAAAGTTTCTCCGTGTATATAAATACACAATACATGAGAGAGTAGAGATATATAGATATAATCGTAATTACTAACAACAACCTATAGACAGACAAATGTTTAATGGAATTATAATTACTTTCTGGTTCCTTTTGGAAGTCTCCATCATCGCTATGACTCTCCATCATAACAAGTTCATCATGAATGATCTGAATATTTCTCCTAGTAATATTAATTAACTTTATACCACTACGTACACATATCCATATACTAATACAATTATAATGTTTTTTAACTGTCACTAATACTACTACTGTGTGTAGATTTTATAATTAATTCATTACAATCATACCAACCTACATTAAGGTAAATTATCTGTGTGTGTGTAGTGTACGTAACTTTTAGCTTTGCTTCTTTTTCAGTGTACGCTTGCCGTTTTTAATATATTTTTTACCTAAGCCGTACTCGTACAATTGCATCATGCGCGCGTGTGGTTTTAATAGTGTGAAATGTACACAGTACATACATACAAGATATAATACAGCTTGTCTTATAATTCATTTGACATGAACACACCGTGTGTCTCGTCACATTACAATGACATTCACATCACATTTCATTCAACGTGTCTCTCTGTGTGTGAAATGAACTTTTAAACACGATCAGTACATTCACAGTTTGCAGTTTTCACATACAACAACAGCCTTTTCTCATCCGAGTACATTTTTCTCTCTCTCAACTTATTACGTTTACCTTACACAGTACTTTTTGGTAATTACTCAGTTTTTTCATCCTCCTTGACTTGCATTGCATGACTATAATATTCTTATCGATATTTTTAATACTTTTCTTTCTGTTACTAGAAAGTCAGAGAGATTTTGCATTCTACCACGCAGATCTCTCTCCTTTTACTCTCGTTTACATTTCCATATAGGAATACATCTGAGATTTTCCCTGGTTGAATGTATTTCTGTGGTAAATGTGTGTCTCTGAGTTCAAAGTGAATATTCTTGTTCTCTACTTTCTTTCTTTCCGCAGTGATGTCGTTTTGTTTGTGAGATCGCTATGTTATTGTCAGTCTACTTATTGTTTGTTTTGTAAATACTCGTACTGTGGTACTGTGTGATGTGATGTAATGTGACATCGTTGTGAGGTATTGGTTTTGTAGTTTTAAGTAGTTTGTTGGTGGTGGGGTACTATATATAGTATACTCGTGACGTGTGTTGTCACAAAATGTGTCAGTGTCAAAAGTCGTCTTGTGATGTTTGTGTTTGGTTATTTCCTCACATGACAAAAAGAGATGAGTGGTAAAGCTGCTTGTATTATATATGCAAAGAGAAGAGTGTGTTTGTTGTATATAAGTGTCGGTATTACATTGTCAGTATAATACGCAGTGTATATAAGTATCGTAGTAAATAGTATCTGTTTTGCAGTTGTATAGCAGAGTACTACTTTATTCGTACAGTTTGGATGTGACTGGATTTTACTTGTACACACCGTACGTATGTATGTAGTATGCATGTCGTTTGTTTAGAGAGAACCAATAATAGTTTTTCTATAAAGTATTCGAGTACTTTGTGTTGTTTCTTACAGAATGTTTCTTTAACAATATAAATAGCAATTGCATTACGTTAACTTTGTTTTGCTTCGGCTGTGATTGATCTGTTTGGATTTTGAATCGCTGATTTAGACGTATGTGAATTTAATTCCAGGAGGGAAAATTACCTTCCCCTTTGCATTGTTATTTATTTAGCTTTTCTTTCTTGGGTAATAGTAGCGTAGTTTTCAGCATAGTGGTAATAAAGTATACCTCCGTGAAGAGATATAATTACCACTACCATGTGTGTATTAGAAGAATCCAATGCAACTTTGCGTTTCGAATTTCAATACAATATATGTGTCCTTGTTGTGTGGGTAGTATATAATAATTATTACACTACCACACGTAAGGTACACACGTAAGGTATTTAAATATTCGAAACTCGCGAGAGATGCCACAGGCAAGGCAAGGCTACATTTTTTAATGTATTTTAATTCTACACAAGAGAAGTGTGTGCAATGCTTTACTTTACTTTTCTACTATATAGTCTATGGTAGCTATAAACTAAGAATCATATAACAATGTTACTTATGGTAAATAAGTAATGTGCTTTACGTAGTATATTTAGCATTACAGCATTTCCAGCAGACTGAGAGACTATATTTTGGACTGAATTGTTATAAATGTGTAAAGCTTCTGGTTCTTTCTATCTATCTACCATCGTATTTTTAAGTATTGAGTTAAATTAACTACAGTGTATTAAGATGGATAAGTCATATAGAGTGTAAGGATAAAAGGAAGTAAACTGATTCCCTGTTGATACGAATACGAATAACGAACCTACTTTTATGGTGTGTAATTGTAGTTATAGGAAAAAAACAGAAAATTGGCAGGAAATCCCATTACAGACAGATTAGTCAGATAAGTAGGATAGATAGACGTTTTCCCTGCTAATAGCGTGTGTGTATATAGTTGTTGTTTTTGTTGTTAGGCTACTACTAGTCGAATAAATAGTTCAGACAGATTTACAGATATCGTCAAATTCAAAGAGAGAGTTTAGTTGGGCTCTAGTATATAGTATTTAGACTTTGTGTGTGTAGTACAGAAAATGTGTGTTTGCTGTGTATATTTGTAGGTACATGTGTAATAATGTAAATAGGCTAAGTCTAATGGTGAATTAGTAATGTAATTTACAGATAGAAGGATACAAAGGACCTGGTGCAGTGTTTTGCGGGCAAGTCGTGTAATTCGTTGGAGCAGAGTTTTGTTAACGTGTGTGTAATATGTAACAGAGCATTAGTAGGAGTGAGTCGTTATGTCGCGTTGTTGTTCTGGTTCTACTATATAAAGGGTTCATAGTGCATATTGCATTGTATATAGGACGTAATGCAAATGTAGCATGTAAATTCAACACAAGATCAATTTTGCTAGTTGTATGTTTTAATCTACACTTTGTTTTTCCTAATGCTTTCAACGTTTCAACTCCTACGTTCATTACGTAGCCTATTTCCCTGCTTTATGTGTTTCGGGTGTTTTGTTTGTATTTTCTGTGAGTTCGTATTAGTTATTTATACTTCCATCCTTGTGTATAGAAATACATACGTATTTACTAGTAGAGTTGATTTCGGTGTGTGTGTGTTTGTGTATGTGATGATGATGATGTATATCTGTCTGTTGTTACTTATTATACTGTACAGAACTACCTGTGTCGTAATTATTTGTTTTTGAGTGAATTCAAGTGATATAAATGTAAGTATACACCTAAGAATAATAAATGAATGAGATAGTTGTAATGTAGTAGTAGTAGTAGTAGTAGTAGTAGTAGTAGTAGTAGTAGAAACGAGATGATTTACATTGACAAATAGTCGGGTGTCATTACGACAAGACTATATCACAATTCAGGTCCCCTTTCCCGTAGAATTCTCCTCTTCTTCTTATTCTTCTTCCTGTTTAGTAGTTGATCTGAAGAAACTTGTCATGTCATCAATGAAATAATATCCATAAATTGGATGACCCTGTCTGGATTGCATTTAATTTTCATTTCTTTCTTTCAGCTGTGCGTCTGTGTCTGTTTCTCTCCCGCTTCCTCCATTTCTCTCTTCTTTCCCTGTCAAACTCTCCCGAGTGTCATCTTCTTTGCGTGGCAGTTTATTTAGCTACTTACTTTGATAGTAACACAATGAATCCTCGTTCTCCTTCCTCTTTCTCTCCACCTCCCCTTTCTCTCCACGTATTAAATTCAGTTCTGCATTCTCATTAGGGCAAATGCTGTGCTGTAAGTGCAATTGCCTTGAATATATTGAAGAATTGCACAGTGCAGTGATGTTGCAGACACTGGGCAAGGCAAGACGTTGCTGCTGCTGCTACTCTTCCTTTCTGGAGAACAACTTGCATGGAATAACAAAGTGGAGAGAGAGAGATTCTCGTACAGAATAAATGTACGTCTCAGTTTTCGCTTAGTGTTTTCTGTATGTATATACGAGAGATATAAATGTTACAGACAGTGCAGTACTCTCAGTTCTTATAGAAGTAGCAGTAGTAGTAGCACATGCATAGTACAGCACGACAGAGCGAGCTTTTCTTGTCTGCTCCGCGACATTCGATGACAAATGGCAATTTTCATTGCTTTTCTTTTACTTTGCTGCAGGAAGAAAGTCAGTCGTTTTGATGTTGTTGCTTCTCCTGTGTATGTCTCTCTCTCTCTCTCTGCAGAGAGTATTTTCCTTTTATATACAACTTGCTTTGTTTTTTCCCATTGGTTCCTTCCCTTTATATATTATAACATTTGGCTGTGTGTCCTTGCTCCCCAATCGATTATAATTATGGAATGAGAGATTTACTTAGAACTAAATTACTGTAAGTGATTCAGAGTTCGAGGTTCAACGAATGAATGTAGTATGATACATAGAGCTACACACGAGAGTAAGAGATAAATGAAATACAATTTGCCATTTTGCTTATTTGGTTTTTCATCAATTCAATCGTAGCTTAGCGTAGTATATAGCCGTCAGATGTTGGGAATCGACGTGTTTATATACAGAGAGACTGTATATATGCACATCTCTGCGTGTATGTTCCATATGTAGGTATTGCACTGCACACAATGGCATTCTTTTTCATGAGACTGACTTTCGGTTGTATTTAGTAGGGGGAAGTTGTTTCGCAAAAGTTAATTTGCCTGGTTGTTTCTGTACGCTCTCCGTTGTACTGCTACGATTTCCTATGGAAATATGAATCGAATCATCCAACATGACAATTGCTGCACGGAAGACTGACTGACTGTCTCTAGTCATAAACAGCTCTTTCTCACACAGCACATAGCCCTGGATAAAAGTCTACTATGGAGAAAGTACTATAATGTGTGTAATTAATTATAGAACAAGAGTTGAGATAACTGGCTCTGTGGTGTTTTTTGCTTTCGGTACAATCTACTACACACGCTTGTTTCAATTCGTCGTCCCTCATTCATCGTGTCATGTCTGTTCTGTACAAAGATTAAATGCAATATAAACTGATTTTGTCTTCAGTAGGTTTGAAGTGAAAGACTTTTGAAAGATGACAAGACGAGAGAAGAGATTACGTTGGGCTGCATCTGCTGCTGCTGGCTTCTTTTCTTTTTTACAAGTGACTAATATGAATTTAACTTTTAACATTTAAATGTAATTTTGTTTTGGTGCTCCACACGTTCTACAATGTCTCTTAAGTAGATTCTCCCACACACAGCTCTTCACAGTCCGACAAGCCATAGGAACACAAAAGAGACAGCCTATGCCTGGACCTGGACCTCATCATCATGTACAAAGGGAATTCTTCTTTCAGGTTGGGATTTTGCTTTTATGTTTCTCGTGTACGTTAAATTTTCATCGCAGGTTCTCTCTTTTACTTTTTATACTTAATACCTCACTAAAGTCACTCGGAATTCCTTGTTGTATGTAGTTTGTGTTTTGTTTTGTGGGATTTGGGGCAATTCCTGTACGATTCCAACAACAAAACAATACAGCCACCATTATAATTATTTCATTGAATACTTTCACGGGTAATTTGTATAGCAATGCAAAATGCGATCTAATAAAAATTCAAACAAGCTCATTACTGTGAAATCATCCTGTGTGATTCATAAATTAAGTAATAACAAGAGTTAGAATTACATTTCTTGTGTATTAATTGTAATTTTTTATGCTTTTGAATTTTACGTAACTACTGAAAAAATAAAATGTTTTTAGAGTTCAGATTTAAATTCGGGGAGGAGGATTATCAAACGATATAAACGTTTACATGCAGGGAGAATAATTTTTTCTTGCTTTTCTACGAAATGTAATAAATTAATTTTAGTAAGAGGCAAATGCTAAGAATAGTACGCGGATGAATGTATGACAGACGAGCTTACTGTGCATGAAATGAACAGATTTGCCAACGACGGCCGCTCTAAAATCGAGGCACACCAGGAGGGTGTCCAGCAACTGTAAAATTCACAATGAAACCTGAATTAGAACAATCACTCGGGAAATGCCCCGCACTTTCACATTCGGGGTGCATGACTTTTGCGTATAAGGTCCCTTCTCTTAAAACTGCAGCAGCTTCTTTGGCTTCAACAAAAAAAGCATTAAATTCAGGACGATTTTTTACAATTTCATGAATGAAAAGCTATTTTATTTGTACTTTCAGAATTGCAGTAGCTCTCAGAAGATGGAAAAGCTTGTCATTCACTGGTCAACAAACCAACTGCTTCAGAGCAGTTTTTATTTTTGTAAATTGTAAATAAGTATCAGATAAATATACGAATACGACAACAATAGCTCCGATGTTAGAGACAGGGAATGAAGAGAGTTTGTGATTGCAAGCTGATGCAATTATGCTGTGTTTAGGTTGTAAAATTAACAGACAGAATCTATAGCTCTATGTTCGCCAAAAATTATCAGGTAGTTGGGATGCAAGGGTATAAGGATTTAGGCTAAAACTTAATTGCATAGCATCCCTCCCTATCGTACTCAATCAAACTAATTACTTAACTTAAATATAGCGCACTGCTACACAATGTCATTATTAGCTACCTATAAGTAAGTAGTAATTGTAGCGAAGGAATTTTACTTTCATTAGGCACAGTAATTAAGTAAATTCAGCTTTCTCTCTAAAAAATCTTCAGTTCAACACTTTTTCAACATTTTATAAATTAGCCTACGAGAATCATCTGTGGTAGTTGGTAATAAAATCTAAAAAAAACGATTAGAAGAGCTTTCCTACTTAATTATTGCTATACGCTCAAGCATGTTCGAAATAAAACATTGCAAGGTAAAATATGATTAGTAGAAGTAGTGGAGGTAAATGAAACCAAGGAAGAAAGACAGTATCATCTGTCTAGTATATAATAGTAAAAATTCAAAAATGCTTTGGTTTACATATTGGAAGCGCTTTTTCCATAAAACTAATAAGCGATTTGATGTAAGCTCTTTTATTAATGACTCTAACTTGTATCAAAATCGCATTCCACATCAAAAAGTCAAGTTAAATTAAATCATAGCAATTAAATACAAAATATAGCAACTGCCAGGTAAAGTGTGAACAAATTATGTTTTGGTAGATATCATAATAGTATCATTAATTAACACCGACGAGGAACAAAATCCAGTTATCCACCAAATCAGATTATAAAATCATTAGTTGTAAATGCATTTTAAACTGTTGCAATTAGCGCATAAGACACACTTACGATCAATCATCTAAAGCTAATGTAATTAATAAAGTAAGGCCTATATTATCTTCTTTTGAAAATTCATCATCCCACATAGGCAAATTCGTAATATTACAGTATGTACTAAAATAATTTGCGTGCAATCTGTAGCGCTTAAAAATATTTTATGTTGAACAAAGTTAAATTTAAAAGAATATTGTAGGTGTGATTGTTTTTTAAATGGTTGACTTGTACGTTTAAGTTATTTTGTTAAAGCTTACTTTGCAGAGGAAGATCTTGTTAATATTACTAAATACAAATTAAACGAGAGAGACATCATCAGGTCTTCCCGTTATATTTCATTATCTCTTGGACTGATATATAAGTGACAGAATTGCAAAGAAAGTCATTCAACTGAACTCTACGCGACTCAAATCTGTATTTCGAGTACACACTAACCCAAATGGCTGCCTGTATTAAATTTATTGTATGTGTGTGTGTCTTTAAGTCCATGCATAAACTGCACAGTAGTGGTAGCAGCCTGGAAGCGGGTTAGGTGTACTCGATGACATGTTGTAAATTGTAACGTATCTATCTAAAAGTGCTAAGGCTTCGCCCGGAGAATAATTACAAAGCTGGTGTGCTTGATGATATTTGGATTTGAGTCGAGTTGGGTTGCGTTTACGTCAAAAGTCAAGTCAAGCCTACATAATAGCATATAAAGTATCTCAAGTGGTTTGCTCCCTTCATTGCAGCTCATTTGCCTAAGCACGTACACAAGTACATATATAAAGTAGTAGGATGTGAAATACTTATATAAAGTAATGTATAGTAGCGCACGCGGATGATAATAGAAACAGTGTAATGCAAAACATCACATTTACATTTAACGGGACTACGAATATTTTGCATTTGCTTTGCTTAATGGGAGGCGAAGCGAATTTGACAAGTCAAATCAAGTCAAGTCAATCGAACAAGCCATGGTGAATGTCATCAGACAAGAAGCAAGCTACCACTTTAGTTTCTCGTTAAAACGTACATCATCAACTCATTTTATTCTTATTATATACTCCTCCTTCTCCTAGGACGATGACGACGGTCATGTTTCATGTATAACACACACACACACACACATTGTGATTGTATAAGAGATCACACATTTTAAGTAGTACTAATAGATCCCTACCTCAACGAGCACAGCAGTCACTTCCCTATGCTATTAAAACCTAAAGTGTAGTAACTACTAAAGTAGAATAATGAACTACAACGTGGATTGTACAGTTTCATTTCATACTCACACTAAGTATCAAGTTCCACTCAACTAAATCTAACAGTGTATTGTACACTGCTGCTGCTCTAGGAGTAATGCTAACATAACAACAGCACTAATTGCAAATTCTAATAAAATTATTGCTGCATAACGAAACGACGATGATGGAGGAGAATGGAGAGAGGGGGAATACTAATATTGAATGTACAAACTACACAGGAAAGGCAGAAATGTCAAACCTAAGTATATTATGTATAGTATAAGTCTAAAGATTCTAAACTAGGTATAGCTGTGTTTAAGGTGTCGGGTAAAATGTGCCTTTTAATAGCAATACAAAGTCAACATTAGTATTAGAACAGGAGTATATGAGGTATGGTATAGATATTATGTTTATATTGGGATTTTGAATACAGGGAAGGTTAAATAGCTTTAAGTAGCAGAGTGAGGTATAATATAATAGCAAATAAAGTACATGTTGTATAATATGTAGGTCTATGGTTATGTGATTGTAATGCCAATGCTAATGTTGCGGGAGATCGTAACATGACAAAATAAACTTGCCTTAATGGCAAGTCAGGGAGATGTAGGATAGAAATCTAATGTTGACTTAATACAAAACACTGTCGTAAGTTTTATACATTATTACCACCATGGACTGGTTCTGGAGGAAGATAAACCGAGGAAGGCAGATAAAAAGAAAACTCTGTGGCTTGTTTTAAGTATTTATTCAGGGTGTGCGTGGAAAGCTATATAGTTATAATATTAGTGGGTGAACTTTAATTGTTTCTACTATAGGCAATTGAACTTAACTTGAGTATTTAGCTTAATGTTTTATGTGTAACGTAACTTCTAATACTTCTAAACATTATGCACACACGTACATAAAGGAAAACGCTACATTTAAACAATAAAGTGTCAATTGTGAAGTATATGAAGAAATGTATATGATATGGGATATATATTTATGAATATATATAGGCACACGTACAAAATAAGATTGGTAATTAAAATACTAACAAGAACAAGCTATCAGACTTAAAGAATAGTGTACAGAATACATACAGAAGTACTGAGCGCTTAATGGATTCGGCTTAATAAAATGCGTAAAACTTGTAAAAGGCTAAAGTATCCTATAGAGAAAGATTTAGAGTGGACTTTCTTAAGTAAGAGTGTAATGTACATGTATTTAAATAGTAACAGTTATTTGCAGTCTGGCAACGCAGGCAGAGTAAACCTGGAATAGTAATAAATCTATATAATAATATCACAGCTTGCAATCACCAACCAAGACAGCTACTTTGAGAAAAATTACAATTAGAGAGCATGGGACGGAGGACATGAGCTCAACCAGTAAAAGTTAACAACAGTAATAATAATGAACATTTGTTAAAAACAAAAAGATGTACAAAAGTAATAAATGTAATAATAGACTACTACAGATAGTACAAATAAAGACGTCCGACCTGTTTCGATCAGATCTGCTCGCATTTTGCTTTGGCGGATGCATCTTAGAATATTTACTGGCAGAAAAGTTTGAACAATACGAGAGAATATAATACTCATTAATTAATTGAAGTGCAAGATAGTTCTCAACTATTGTAATGGAGTAATTAATGTACAGATAATAAAAAATATAATAGCAAGAATAGATCTGCTTGCCTTGAATTAAACAATTCACTTTCCACGTTATTAAATTGTTTACTGTACATTCCAAGCAGATCTGAGAAGCTGAGCAGCTGAATCAAATGATAATGCATGTCACGTAAACATGAAAACTTCTTCAGCCTGAAGATTAGTACACAGTCATTAATATAATTGTACATGGAATTTGTCCAAAATATTAAATTGTTTTATTCCAGCCAGTTTTGTCCGAGAAGAAAGTATTGCCAAATGTATATAAGCCACCATGAATGATAACGATCCTCTTCATCAGATCAAACAGAGAGACACAGAAGAAGAAAGAAACAGAGAGAGAGAGAGAAACGGAGAAAGTACAAGAGAAATAAGATAGAACATCTCAAAGGGCAAAGGTCAACAAAGAACATTATTTTCTTTTTCGGACAAAACTGGCAAACAGAACAAAGTCAAGTCAACCGTAAAGAGAAAGCAAAAGGTTTCGGTAAAACATACATGTGGTTCATGGCTTTTTTCATATCAGATGGATCTGCACATAAGCGGGCTGGCGAATTTTGGTGTATATTTTTGATGCTGAGGAGGAAGTAGGCTTCTTTAGCAGGCGATCAACCAATTCTACTCACCACTCATACAATCAAATCACAGTAGGCTTCGGCCATCAAATTACATTGAGTCATTAGTCAAAATGATCTATCTAATGTCGACAACGCTATAAAAGTAATCAGAATCAAGACCAAGACTTTCTAGTCGCTAAAAACTTAACTCAAAGTCATCTGCTGGAAAAGTACTGCGCACTGTAAACAATTCAGCAGTACATGCACAACAGTTTTCACCATCAAGACAGACAGCTTCTTGATTCTTTCTTTACTACGTAAAATCCCATGTCATATAAATACATCTCTCTCAGAGCTGCGATCAATTGGACAAATATATTTCTACTACCTATATACTTCCTGTACTTTGTCTTCAAACCAGATGGAATGTACGAGGTAGTAAATCATATCTTTGCAATCAATCAATATCACAATTACAAAGCACGGCACGATGAAGTAAAACTCAAGTGTTGTTAAAAGCAAATCTAACAATAAATGTAGATTTTTGTACTAAAGGTACTAATAATACTTAAAACACCATAACATCTTATCACTAGGTATAATTGTAAGTAAATAATTAATTACTAAACGTGATGAATAAAAAGGTAAAATCAGAAATATTAGGCCACTCTTTTAGCGTATAGCAAATTATTTACGTAACAAATTGCTGCTCAATTTCCATGCGTGCAAAAATGTACACATGACTTTGACTTGGCAGTTGGAACCGGAAAGGCTACGGTAACACCTTGTAAAAGTTACATAACATTACCACCGATATAGTAATGAGGCTATGATATTTATAATTTTCATCCTTATCGTAATTACCGTGTATAAACTGAAAGTGTATTATTTACAACACCAAGAAGAATAAGACAAAAGAGCAGCTATACAAATAGAACACAGACATTTAAATAAAATTTAATTAAAGTAAACTGATTGACACTTGTAATTAAACCACGACCATGCTTTGTAAATGTGATATGCTTACAGGAGAGTGCAAATGTCATGCCGTTATTTTCTATGTAAGTAATAGTTGGATTGGATCGTAGACTATGGTATAGTCGAGGTATTGTAATAAAATAATGGAACAGTGGGGATGGGACTTTCAATCAATGGAGGAGTCGAATAGTCGGAGGACTCATAATAGTAAAAGTAAAGGAATAAAATGACATGATTTGTTTGCGGAATGAGCATTGTGTATGTATGGACGGTGGTGAGTCAATTATTATATTATTTTTGGCATCTTATGATAACTAAGATTATTTCATAGTATAAAATTATCAGAGAACACAACAATTAAGGCGGATTGAAAAGGGAAATTGAGAAAACAGTGAAAGTGGTGGAAGAGAGGTGTGTGAAAAGTGTGAAAGTAAAATGTGTCCGCAAATCCTGGAGGAATTTCAGGTTTTGACTGTTGATTAATGAAAATAATAATTAAAAATGCTTGAAGAGGGTTAGGTGAAAATACAGTTACAACAGTTACACGGTACGAACGATACCAAGGAGCGACCCATCAAAAAGTACATGTCGAGTAGCTGTAGCTCTGCAAAAGGTCATCTGCAATACGAGGCTGCTAAATATTTGGCGATGCAATCGGCGGCTCATTTTTTGCTAAGAACGGTCAAAACCACAACCCAAGATACAACTGAAAACAAAACAAGAACTGAAAAATCAAGCATCAAGTCTGTTAGTGAAATTGACGAAGAACAAGCTATGTACGTGGTGGTGATGGTGGTAGTGGCTGCTGGTGGTGGAGTATGTACAAACACTTTTCACTTTGGCTTCCAGACACAAAATATTTATTACTGTTGTACTTTGCTTATTGTGTTAAGTGTGTACAATGCAGTACCTTCTTCGTAAACTCTGAAGCTGAAGCCTATATCCTCTAGTAATATCCCTATACAAGTTATTCTCCGAAGTTTTATTCATCAAAATTTATTACCGTTCCTCGTAAATCACTTTTCAACGACGACAACAACGATGAATGCCTAAAATGACTAGGTATACCTAGGTTGTGTACCTACAAGTACTCAAGTTAAAACCCCAGTCAAGTAACATACCTACCTACCAGACTGATACTGTCATCCTGTTACTTACTTATTAGGAAAATAAATTTCGGTAGGTATGACTGGAGTGTGCCAGTTACAAGAAACAAGGGAGTTGGACTAGGGCAGATTACATCAAAGGAGAATGAGTAGTAAAGTAGGAAATTCCTTAACAAGACTGACAAAAGGAACCAACAGTCATATAAACTCTAACTTTAACTCTGGTCCGCGAATCAAGAAAACTACTTGGCTTAAGTCAACGCGAAAATAAATTCAATTAGGAAGAAATACTTCGTTGACTAATTGTGAGTGAGCGTGCTGAGACACTTTCATTCCAACTCCCACTCTAACTCCAGCAGCTTTTTTACTGTACAACTGGAGATCTGCTGGAGTCTTGAGGAGACAACTCCATACTACAACTGCAGCAACTACTTACACAGTTCTCTCTCTTTGTCCTTATATTTTATACTCTCTCTTTCTGTGGCACTCTAACTGATAGTGACTATTTGTATTTGGCTACTACGTCCTAAAATAATGGCTCTTCGATGCTATAAAATCACAGTTACAGTTTACTGGCCAATAACAGAATCCAACGGGAATCCCCGAGTCATCTTAAGCTTTTTAGAGCCAAGTCAAATCAAGAACAGAAAATTTCCAGACGGAGAACAACAAGATGAACAATGGTAATTGCTCCAGCCCTATATACTATACTAATACTCTTCTCTCTCTCTCTTCTGTCTATCCCTTTCTTTTATTCTCTACCCAAAAAAATACTCTACTCAACTTCAGCTTCACTACCAATGGTCTGGTCACGTTTCACGTAAAGCAAAGTAAACAGTAAATAAAGCCAAGCCAACAAGAGTTTCAAAAATTCCATGGATTTTGTTTGTTTTGTACAGATAGCAATACTTACCCAAATGAGTTTTGGTCAAACCGGTCAAGTCAAAGTGGACGCGTGATTGAGAAGTAAGTTAAGCGTGTACGAGCCTGGGTTATAGCCATTTAGGTGACGACGAGAACAAGCGTTAGTCGTATGACAGCAGCATTACTTTCAGCTCACATTGTCAGCCACAAATTTACCAAACCCCCTAAAAGTATACTAAATAATAGTTCTGTATAGACACGACATACAGATAGCACGCGGCATATATAGCTAAAAGTCTACTAGTGCTAGTTACAACTCAATTTAACTTAGTTAGTAACTTCTTTTATTTTTCCCTTCTCGCTTATTTGCTTTAGAGGTATATAGGTACATGGTAAACCTTATTCATCTCATTGTCAATCTTGTCAGCTACAACAACTAATTCTAATGCGTACCTGTACGGATTTTTCCTTTCAAATTACTTTAGACTTAAAGTTTGCGTGCATGAAAATAAATGAGGTATCATCCACGACAAATTATACATAATTTTCCGGCAATAGAAATCTATTTAGTTAGTTGTCAATAATGCAATGGACAATTTATACATATACATTGTTTGTAGGACACTTGTAAGTCATAGGCATTATTGTATGTATTTCTGTTGTTTGCATTTGCACCCATCGTCGTCATCGCATCATCATTGCGGCCTACTTTCCATTTGGTTTCAACATGAACATCTCTGTGTGTCTGTGAATCCCTGAACTAACAATGAACTCCACTCGATGACATGACACAACAGTATTTAAATAAATCCGAATGCTAATTTTCGCAGAAGGTAAGTGCGATAGAATGCAATCAATGTAACTTACTGCAAAACAATGAGGCGCTCACGACTTGCTTTGTATGCACACATTAACTGCTGAATGCTTTAACATGATTTGACATTTTGAGTAAGTGTACAAGGAAGTCAACGACAGCATCTACTTTCAAAACTTCAACCAATATTAACAACAGATAATAAGTATGCAAAGTATAAAGCTATGCACGTACTTGTAAGTCAAAGAATGTACGAAGACATGATTATTGTATTATGTTACGGCTGTTACGCATATAGAGTATAGTACTTATCGTAATTTATATTATAATATGGGTAATAAAGCTTCTCAGATCCTAAAGCACGATATCAGAAGCCACCTCATCACATTTGATGAATGTTCTTCAAGCATGACACAGCTACGCGATATGCAATTCTAAAAAACTCTATTATTACAATGCACACTAGTCGCTAGTCAGATTTATCATAATTAAGTTGTGTATATTCACAAAAAGGCCGACGAGACGAGTGTTTGCTTTGCTTTTGCTTAGGTAAACTGTACATCTAGTAATAAAAGGGGAATAATATCGCTTGGATGTTTTGAGGTTGTTGGCTGGAATGGAATGGCTGAAATTTAACACAGAAGGCTCAAAAGATGTAATGTAATGTGATACGCTAGTATGCAAATGTTTAACATAGGTAGTAGATTATAAATTATAAGTAAAAACACTTATTAGCTGAAAAAAATAATGAGTCTCCATTAATAATGCAATGCTCTAATGTGAAAGTAGCACAGAATAAGTGTACGAATAACAACGAATGAACCAGACACGCTTAATGCTATTTATAATTATAAATTCAGCACATCTCTCTCATGAATTCCCAAGGAAGACAGTGAATGGCAAAGTTATACTAATAAGTCATGTGTGTACTAGTGAGTAAATGTAAAACAGCTCAAAATGCTAATGGTAGATTTGGAATTCGAAAACGGAGAGACAGATGACCATGTCGTTGTTGAATATCAATCAGGAGGATAGCCAAAATTACAGGAAATAGAATGTACAAGTAGTCAAAGTATAAAAAGAGGTGGTTTGTTTTCCAATGATTTTTGTACACAGAAATCATGAAGAGACACAAAAAGTTTTCTGCATTTTGTTCACAGGATAAGTTGATTTGCGGAGGGCAGCATTAATGTAACATGCAATGCAATGCGGGTGCACAGGATTCAATGAGCCACTCCAGCGTAACTATAGCCAGACTAAAAATTTATATAAAGACTGGAAGAAAACCGTACAAATAATTAAATGCAGCTGGAATGTGTGACTTGCTTAGTAGTACAGTAAAATGTATAAATAAATCATAACTAAATTATACGATCCATATTAATATATTATTATTAAATGTATGCAACCATTAAATAAAGGCTTGCTGGCTTAATGCTGGAAGCAATCAACCGGAAGGAAGTGATCGGACTGAATTGTAAGTGAGTACAGCAACCTTGACCCGCTTAAATGTAATAATTTAGTCTTAAAATAATGAAACAACAAAATACTTGCAGCAAAAACAACACAAGGCATCATACATTGTTCTTTTCCCTTCCCATATCGTAATTTTAATGAACAGCTGTTTCAAATCAACAGACAATGGACACGAATCGAATCATTTTTAATATGTATTTATAATATAGTAGTAGTAGAAGTTATATAGGTATTACTTATATTTTACGTTAGTTTACTCATCAGTAGGTAATTATGTATGTATTTTTAGTAGTAGTCAATTAAGGTAAAAGGTAAACATCCTAAAAAGCACAGAGATGATAACATAGTAGTAATCTACGTACATACATATAGATCTACATATGAATGATCAAATTATTACCTTCTTCTTCTTCTTTATTTTTTACTTTATCAGCAAAAACCTGCTACTGTATAAGCTTATAGTATTTTCTAGTAGGTATATCTACCTCTATAGGCTAAAGTAGTATTATATTTTGAAGAGGAAAACTAATGGACTGGATCTTATTACTACTCCTAATGCAGTCTGTATAGATAATTCTCATAAGTTGTAGTTCATCATGATGTCTACAGTTTATATTTACTATAATAATATATGGGCATATACGACAGTAATAGTAGCATAGCATCTACTTCCATAGATCTACACGTGTATAAGACGTAAATAATATACACCACATTTTTACTGTGTATACCTATGCACATACTCTATCTAAAAGAACTTTGAGAAATTCATAATAATTATTTATGTAATATATGTAGATATATTTACTATATATGTGTTGATACGAATCCATAAAATTGTACACATAAATCAGTACAAGCTACTGCATAAGCACACAATTACCATCATGATCATCATACCATAACCATCATACGACATGAACATTTACATACAAACTAATATAAATGACAAACTATTTATGCATTTTCAATTTCCACTTCATCATGATAAGACTGGTAATTGTACTAAAAGATATTTACAAATATAATACTATCACTATAAGACAAATCTAGTTACAATTACTTATGCAACTATCTCTATATAGTAAGGTAAAAGTTACTCTTACAAACAAAAACGTTAAAATCCCAATTCACTCATCAAGTCAGGAATTACTTGTATACCATCTACCACATACGTACGTTCCACATAACATTAAGATCATTATAGACTGGTAGAGTATTCTAAAAAACTATATGTATATAAAGGGCATTAATTTTCTTTCATGATAAAAGCCTCAAGTGTTTTGTCTCAAGACGAACAAGAGTAATGACTAAGTAAGAATCATAATATATGTACTAGTATTAATAATTATTAGCAAGCAGATAAACCAAAACTTAAAGTAGTCATGTCATAATAAGTATAGATAAGAAATAACATACAGTTCCATGATTCACGTACAGTACAGAGATAAGATGTAGCTATAATATAAAATATAATCAAACACTACTACGAGAACAAACAAGCATTTTTATGTCAGTGTGTATAGAGTCTAGTAAAAGTAACGACATGTGAAAGTGCATGATGTGTCGCTCAATCTCAGATTATAGTTAGTGTAGTAGCTTCCTCTGGGTGTGGAATAGTAAATATTTGTTCAAAATCATAATTCTGGGATAAAAATAATAGAGTTAACATAACTAAAAACAAAAGTTTGAAAACAGAAGCATGATAACATTTCCATTTTACGTACATACATAGAGTTCATAAAACAAATCTAAATAAGCGTAAGCTTAACTGTCGTTTATTATAGATTATACAGCGAATTCGACAGTCATTACCCACTTTAGTCAATGTAATTATTATTTTAATAGTGTTACTCTTCTAACTTCGCTTACTTCTAGTCTTCTTTTATACCACATATGGAAAAACTTATAATATACCTAGTATAACTTCTAATTTTTAATTCCTGAAGAACATTGCCGTATATATAGTCAAAAGCTTGAAAATAAAATTTAAAAAAACTTAACACATCTAATTCTTATTCCTGAAGAAGATTGCCGTGTGTAATCGAAAGCTTGAAAATGAAAGATTTTTCGGCAATTTTGCATTACAAACTAATGACAACCCCTCAGTTACAATTTCGGTAGTCCCCCACAGTATTTTTTTCCGTATCTTTTTCTAATGTGGTTTTATGAATATTGCCACATTTTGGAAATCTTAGTTGGGTCTCATTCTTTTCATCCCCGGCTGTACACCGCCACCACCCGCCGCGGCGGCAGCAGCAGCAACAGCTGCCGCAGGATTACCAACAAAAGCCAACTGTTGGGATGCCATAGTATTAGCAGCAGAGACTGCAACAGGTACATGACCTCTGCCGAATTGTCCATACGCAGCGAGCAAAGCTTGCTGATTCTGTTGGAAGGGAAGACCAGCATTTCCCGCACCACCAGGGCCACCAAACTGAACTCCGAACGGATTGAAGCCACCACCCTGATTAGCCTGCGCGTTTCCCTGCATCCCTGCAGCAGCAGCAAGGCTAGCGGGATTGAACTGATTGGGATTCATGCCCTGAGCCCCTTGTTGATTTGCCAGCATACCCGCCCGCTGTGCGGCTGCAATTTGTGGCAAAGAAGCCGCCAAAAGTGGGTTCATTGCAGCAGCAGCAGCAAATGGGTTAAGACCCACTTGTGCAGCATTCATATTCATATTGAGATTTTGTTGCTGTTGTTGAGGAACCCCGGGTTGGGGGACACCCATTTGTCCTTGGAATGCGCCCTGATTAGCCAAAGCAGCTGCAGCCATTGCCTGGTACTGGCTGAGCAGTTGTTGCTGCTGGTTTTGCTGTTGTTGTTGGACTCCTGCTGCGTGGGCCTGAGACTGATAAGCTTGAGCACCCGAGTAACCATGTTGTTGACCAACATTTTGCTGATTAGCCGACTGTTGAGTCTTATTAGTTTGTAATGCAACACCAGTGTAATTGATGGCTGCGAGTGCATTATGGTAACTCTGTGCGGCAGCCACATAAGCCGCATTATTCTGTGCCAGAGCAGCAGCACTGGAAACAGCCACATTAGAATTCATACTAGCCTGACTATTAGTCCCTGCGTTAACTCTCATGCGTTTCATGGCAGACTCTTTAGTCTCATCGTCAAGATCATTGCCGCTATTGCCTGCTAAATTATTTCCATCGAGCAGATCATTGTCGTCCTCTTGCTTCAACTGGCGTTTGATTGGGGTCTCGTTGTTTAAGCTGTGAGGGTCCAACGACCCGTTGGACAGTCCGCTGTTCGAAGGATCTTGAGCTGAAGATGATTGGATTCCGGAAGCGTTGGCAGAGCCGCCCGAATTGTGCTGGATACTATTAGCTGTGAAAATAATTGGTGTAACTACACTAGAACAGCATTGGGCATAAGCAACACCACTCACAATACGATCTACTCAGTACTTACCACAGAAAATTCAATACATACGAATACTAATTTGCTACGAGTAAAGTCAGAAAAAATATACAGCTATAAAAGATCGCCAACCATCCAATCGACATTAAGAGCAATTTCTTACGATTCACTAACTTAAGTATGAGAGTTATTAACAAGTTAAAAGTCAATTCCATGCAAGCGTTGAAAAAAATTTCTCTTCGTCTGAAAGATAGGGACAGAGTTCAAGTTCAAGTAGGGAGCTTTAAAGGACTTACATGAAACAGGCACAAACGGCTGTTGTAACTGCATCAAATGTTGATAGGCGGCTGCAGATGATGTATTGGCCGGTTGATACACAGGGACCCCACTCTTATCGCCTGCTGGACGCTTGTACGCCACCATTCCAGGGTATGTCTACAGGTCACCAGGAAAAAACACAAAAAATACACCCGGGCTGTTAGCTCTCTCGCCGTATTTATTTAGATAGCTTTATGGCTTTAGCTTTTCCCATTCATATCACACGAAACGAAAGCTTGCCATCATACCATAATCATACCAAATGAGACAAGCCACTTAGTGCTTAACGTCGTAATTCTTATCTCCATAGTATATTATATACAGTTAGCGAAAGCCATTATAAAACCGGTAGGCAACGCGTTGCACAACACATTAATAGATCAATACTCGGATTTGGTGCTGGCGGATTACATTCCACCAAGTAGTTCCAAGTAGGAAAAGAGCCGCAGAACAAAACCAAACTTTTCCATTCCCTAAGAAAACAGCTCACTTCCCAAACAGAATCCTCGAACTGTGTGAGCAAACCCAATACACCATCAGTGTCAATCTCCCTATCTTTCTACAACATTAGCGCTTCACTCTCGATCTACGCATCCGAATAGAGAGGAAACGTTACTTGTTTGTTTCCTTCTACGCTCTGCAATAATACACAACACTCTTGGCCACGAAGACGATATCAACCACGACTTTAATCCATCTAAATTAAATATACAGGCTAAGACCCACGCAGCAGAAGCAGCAGCAACTAGTGTCATGTCATGTCGAGTTTAGTTTTGAGTCTCTTTTAAATTCGAATACAAAACAACTGTAATGCTCATTCATAAATCATAATATGCGTTGTTGTTGCATTTAATAGTGTTTAAGCCTCTTCACACACATAGCTGGAACTTCCACTGCTGCGTGCATGGCCATATATTTTTTACTCCTACGGAGTTCTGTACATTCAAAGACGATCAAATGGTTTCCTTTGGTTTGAGTCTGCCTTCTTTATTTATGACAAGACAGCTTTACTTGCTATATATACCGCTTTACAAGAGTCTACTAAAACATCTTCACACAAATCTGTACCTTGGTGCTAAAGCTAATATTATAAAACTCCCGTTTACCCTAGCACAGTCAAATTGCACTAGTCACTGGTGTAACTTACAAATATTATTCACAGGGATATATTACTTCCACAGTGGAATGCCTGCAGATATATACTTTTACCAGAGACTAGAAGAGACGCTATGGCTAATGTAATGCTATGCTGCAGTGAACGTAGCGTTTAGTCTTACAAAGAAAACAACTTGACTGCAAAAAGACTTTCGAGAACTTACAAGAGAAATGAATCAGGTCAAAAACCAGTTCTCTCACAATGAATCATGGCATCTGTACTAAATCAATCTAATTGGCTTTAAAAGCATCAGGATTAAAAAGACTGCTACTACACACTACGTAGGTTATAATACATAACATACCATCACCACCACTAAGCCAAAGCAATGAAATCTGTATAGAAAACAAAATAGACGGAGCGGCTGCAGAGAAACGAAAGAAATAGTAAACTGTGCAGACATGTGAACGAACAGCCCTTACTACTTTCGTTTCTCTCTATACAACATTTCTCCAGGCGGTAAGTGGAAGTGTGCAAGTGAATACATAATATAACTAACTATGACAGCTAAGTAAGTAGGACTATGACACGGGACATGCACTATCTCCATCTACCTCTACTCTATATCTAAATATGATACATATTATACCACTACTGTTGGGAAGAAAAGGAATGAAATAGAGTTACACTAACAAGAGATAGAAAAAGAAGAAGAAGAAGAGACGAGCTTCGAGTCCAAGAACCACTCAGCAAGAAAAGCCAAGCTAAATAAACACTAGATTGGTTAGGGTGGCATATAGAATTGAATTGGACTCGCTTAGCTTTGGATTTCGGAATTTATAGTGTTAGTGTCTACAGCTACACCATGCCATACGGAACGAAAAAAGGCAATTCAGTTACTCTATTACATTGAAACTCAGCTTTCATGTTGACTGTCGACTATATAAACACATGCATAAGGACTGAGAAGGAGTAGAATAGAAGACGAAGAACGAAAGAGATAGTGAAAGAGAGAAGGAACTCGACAAGTCAACTCTACTCAAAAATTCTAAACAAATGGAAGATGAGGATCTTCAGTGAAATCTAACAGGGAGTATAGTACACGCGCTGAATGCATAGATACTTACGACAGTAGCAGTTTAGTTTGTAGGTACAATAAAGCTAAATTCTACTGACTGACATAAGAATGTAAATCTGTGTACAAGTATACAGGAGAGTAAAGTAAGCACTCAGCATCCAACAACATCTTATCGCAAGAGTTCATCACTTTTCAAGAGCATCCTGACTACAGTGATAGCTCAGGACTAATGAGGACTCTTTTCTTCTCAACTTCTCTTTATACAGAGTTTTTCTCTCATTTTATTGGACCATGTAGTTTCTCAGACTATTCTCATCTCCCGTCGTCCTTTCTTTCACTTTATAATATCAGTTTCACTTCCTTCATTCAACTATCTCTCACACTCTCCTTCACCGCCTACATATAGTGCTGCTAATACCATCCCTTTATTTACAGGAGTCCTATATAGCAAATCTTTTTCAGTATTTTCTTCTACATAAACTGTCTAGGTAGTATGTTACGTCTACCTGATGATACCTAAATGGAGTGTTTACTATAAATACTGCTGCTTTTAACATTTATTTAAAGATTGAATCGAAGAGATGCGATAGTCCTATTGTTTCTAGTTTTCTAGACATTAACAGCAAAATCGCTTACACACAAGATACACACAAACTCCTTTTTGTGATGATCATAGTACAAACAAAAGTGGTGGTGTATTGTGTTGACTATCTATGTAATGCATTTATATTAGTGTAGTATGTGATAAATAAATACGATACTTTAGAGAAACTGCACTCTCCCACAGAGTTACGGCCATAAAAATATGATTCATTCTCCTATCTTGGACATGGACAAAAAATCTGGCCGTGTGTGAAAATTCTACACTTTTCCTTTTCTTTCACAAACTGCTGCACTGGCTGCTGCTGCTACTATTTATACATAAGGTAACTATCTCACAATCTGTAATTTCCTTCGTTAAGAAGTACCTCACACAGTGTTTATGGATAACAGCATCTTCATCTTCATTTTTTACTACTCTACATTACGATAATAATAATATACTTTATGTTACGACACAAGTCCATTAATAACTGAATAACTTATAGCCGTAATGGCAATTGTCAAGCTTCGTGCTATATTTTACCTTTGTAGCAACAATCAGACAATCGCCTTAAATAGAAAACGTTTCAGTTAACTTTCAGTTACAAATAATACAGTGAAGAAAATGCCAGGAAAGAAAATAAACAATAAAATATGGATGCGATACACAAACTGTCTACAACATACGTGTACACAACACTACTTCATTTTCTAAGATACACATAGATGAGATGAGTGTCTGCATGCGTCTCGTCAGACTCGGTTTTAACGCTTCAAGTATTAATAGCGTTAAAAAGAAAACCGAACTCACAGCACAGAATTAATGGAAAAACTTTACTATGTACGGATGATTACTCTAGTCAGGGCAACCCACTCGGGCGTTCTATATTCAACCCAAAATCATTTTCACTACTACTACATCCAAGTAAAACACTACAGCTCTAGAGTCTCTCTCTGTCATCGACACATTATTACCTTCTTATCTCAATGTCAGAACAACCACAGTATACAAAAGTAAAGAGATGACTATCTAACATGCACTACAGCTACTACGTGGTAAAAACCAATAACATCGTCGTCACTCTTAAAAAGCCATTACGCTTCCTTTACTTATCTACTTTTCTTAATTTGATTAGCATTCATCTGGAAGTGAGTGAACAATTGACTAAATTGTGAAGGATCAAAGTAATCACGGATGAATAACGAAAGAAGATTTCCATTGATTCACAAAGTTGCATTTGTCCAAGTCGAAATTGCATTGAGAAATAGTAAAGTTGTTAAATACGGTATTCAAAAGTTCTTCTTTATTATGCAACTAAGAAAATTGAATAAATCCCATGGAAGGCACAAAGATAACAATAAAGACAACTCTTCTGAAATCAATTCATATTGCCTAATACATCTTGCCTTCTTAAAATGAGCATTGAGACAAACCATATTTTACTGTCATTTCTCTTATGTAGCTTTTCTATTCGAGTCCTAAGCTCACACTTATTTTAATCCCTTGAATTCTCGTTTGCCTGGCATCTCTTCGAGAAGGGGAAATTTCCGAATCTGAAGTTCTGACTATTGCGGTATTGTAAATATAATGTTAGCTTAGCAGCATGGCACTCTGTGCTTAGAGATTATAAGTAGCTCTTTGTGTACAGCAATATACAGCAAGTTATATACACAAAAATTGCTTGCCAGCCAAAGATAAGCAGGCGGGGGCATGGCATGGTATATATCATAAGTCGAGTTAAATATGGCATTTCGACATGATAACAATAACGTGGTGATATTAATAATATAGCCGTCGAAAGAACTCGGATTTAGCTGAGACGGTGGACATAGAGGTAAATACAGTAAGCTAAAAAAGGTGTATGACAATGAATGCTATACACACACAATAAAAATACTCTCACACACAATCTTAGACATGAGCGTCAAGAGAGAGAGAGAGAATCGACACATAGTAAAATGGTATAACATAGTAACATCATAATCATATCAACACAATAATATAAGTATGAAAGCGCATTATTAAACTCTTTGTTAAATAACATTAATTTCAAACATCCACGTCGATCATACAGCGTAGGCAGCAGAGAGTTTCTGGAAGAGATACGTGATTTTCGACATACATAAAGGCTTACCTCAAGTCGGTCTGCACGAGGGACTTTCTGTTGGGCAACGACTGTTTGCTGCTGCACACCCAATGGAGACACAACACCACCTCCAGTTGGATCCGACACCAACGGAACAAGTGGTCCTGCAGCAAAGTACGGGTTGTAAGCCTGACTCGTCACTCCAAGGTACGGATTCGTTGCCTGAAAACCAAAACCATCCTAGTAAGCAAATTGCACAGGATTAGATGATTAGAAACAAAAAGATAATAATGATAACGGAAAAGTAGTGAAAGCTACGTATGAAATGAATAAATGCGTAAAATTAGTTTTCTCCGCTGTATACTTACCACTGAAGGAACTTGACCGGGAACCACGGGCTGACCAGGAGCCAAACCCATCTGTTGCATCAGGGCATTTTTCAAAGCCAAATGATTACGACCGTTGATTAACAACTGGTCCTTGAGATGAAGTGGAGGATGGAAATATTTGCATGGTGGCTTCTCTCGATTGCATCGACCCTGTTGAAAAAACAAATAAACATGAAACATCTTGGCATAAGCTTCTTTTCCATTACAGTTTATATTAACATTACTCTTTCTACCACACACACCATACCACCCCCAACATGAGTTTGTAAATCAACCAACACAGTTATATTTACCAGAATGAAACATAAACTACGTTTTCGCTTGTTCATTTTATAAAATATGCCACCACTCCAAATTCCATGATACTTTGGTTTAGTCTGCGATTATGCCTTGCTTATCTCATCCTTCTCAGTCCCACACTTTCTAAATAGCCATTCATATGAAATATTGCTCCTGAAGAATGCAGCAGAAGAAAAGGGTGCGAAAATCATATATCATTCTGGTCACTCACTTACTCACCCACCTTCTTCTACTCCACCAAACTACCAATACACCATTCAACCAGCAGAATCACCGAACCGAAGTCAAGACAACAATGTACGAGCATACTACACACATCCCCAGCAACTCCATGCTGGCACACACACGATACCTTCTATTCGAAATACGACATGCATGTGATAGATGAAAAAGACCATAAGTACAACAACAGACTGCCATTCTAATGCTGAGTTGACGATGACGTGACTCGTCGAACAGAATTCAAACTGCTGCTGCTGCTCTGATGCGAACTAAACTAAACTGCCTAAGCAAAACAAAACATTCTGCTATACCTATTGCCAAATAAAAGGGATGCTGAATAAGGCTGAGATATATTTCTTGGTCGCTGTTGTACTCGTCTTCGCGCACATATTCATTTACTTTCAATGTCTAACGCTTGAGCTCATCTCATCTCACGCTAGTCGAACGGAAAATTTGTCACTCAGTCTCAGTCAAGCTGGCTCGACTGACGATGACGTGACGACGGCTGAGCTTAAGTGAGAGGACATTACGTACAATTTATACCACACATACATATCCCACTCACTCACTCACACAAAGCAGATACATCCTCCAACTATAGGGCAGACCTTGCAAAAGCAAAAGGGAAGTAAATACAGCGTTACTTGTGCTTTAATACAATACTGCGATTCTGTGCTAGTGTCCCACACACATACATATACATATATATCGGGTGACAAGGATTTTCGTATACTCCTTTAGAGTTTAGGCTTCACCACAACCGCCCAACTGCTTGTTTTACACAAACATGCTGCTGCAAACTCCTACGAAGTAAATACAATACAACGTAGACAACTCTTGTGTACACAAAACACAAGAGATTTTTCTTTGGATTCTTTTTGCTTCTCTCTTCCACCATTTCCTGCCTTTAATTCACGTCACATTGCATTAAAAAACATTTTACATAGAAAACCATGTTTTCCTCGATTACATAATAAAAATGAGTCTAGGAGTGCAGAGAGAGAGAGAAGAGGACAGCAATGAACAACAACAGACTTGACTTTAACGTTAGTCGATTACTAAACTGGAGCTATATAGACCCATGCATATAGAAGCTAACTGAGTGAGTCGAGAAAAAGATAAAGCAAAGCATATAGCCAAATTGCCTTTTTTAAGAAAACTGAATTCTCTGTCTGCTCTCCTCTTGGTTTCCTATCTCATCTCGGGCAAACCAACCAAGAAATTCCATCCAATTTTCTTCAAGCTCAATCTCCCTTTCTTTTTTCTCCCCTGAATAGCTTGTTTCAATGCAAGTGATGAGAAGATACACATATTACATATATATTTTTTCAGGTTCAAGAATATTTATAAGCGACCAACTCGGATTGTCTGATTGTGGGGTAGTGGTGGTGAGGACTAGTACTCCTACTACTCCTCCTGGTATATATGATAAACGAACGATAACGTCAACATCAGTTTTTCTGCCTCCAGTTCAGCTTTGATTTCCCAATCTAGACACTCCAAGCAAACCTCAGTTGCAAATTATGTATAGTCCCGTGGAAGGCAGAAACATAAGTTGTCTTTTATACCCATACAATATGCTATGCGCCACCAGTCCTTACATCCCATATAACTGTAAACACCTTTCGATTCGTAAACTCCTATAAGTCCCAATTCATACTACATCACAGGCATAGAATACAAATGCATCACTCCCAAACAAAACTAAACAGGAGGAGAAGAGACTTGAACAGATATAAGTAATATCTCGTTCTGTAGACTTAGCCAGTAGCCTTGTGCCTGTATGTCTATCTATACATTATTCTCATAACTATCGCCCCATCCGATCTATTAGTATCCTTTATACGAAGTCAATTTAGTGAAGAGCCTTTACAGAATCCATCAGCACCGACACATTCATTCATACAATACAAATACAAGTATATTTCATTTTCTAGTGGTAAGTAGTCAAGTCGACAGTAGTGGAAGGCGCACATTACTACGTACGTAGTGTACTTTCTGTAGTAGTTGTATGCATGAATACATTGTGAACAAGCATGAAAGATCTCCTCCCAAATTGCCATCCTCAATTCCCATCTCCTCTCAACAAGAGTCGAGTCAAGTCAAGCCAAGCCAGCTGATGATATATACCGACGGTGGCGTTAAGCGTTAAGAAAAGCATATAAAATATAAAGGTACTGGTGGTGGTGGTGGTATAACTAATAGATCCATCGAGAGACAGCTCACAACTACCACAGCTACAGGAACACCTCTACTAGTAGACTAAGCAAAGAAATGGAAGACCATTGCATCTGAGTCTGACTGAAGTAAAGCAACAGCAACAGCACACACGTACAAATGCAACAAAACCAAAATTCAGAGCAGAGAGCTCAACTGAACAGCACTGAAGACTTTTTAAGATTCTCTCTTTCCCACTTACGATATATCATATATCTCACTCTTTTTGATATATGGCTCACTCTACACGGAAATGAGTAGATGTGAGCATGAGACATGAAACTATAACGAGGACTTCTACCACCACCACTGCTACTAGTAGTTCGAACAAGCACTAGAATGCCACTACAGATACACCATGCATATTTACTACTACCTTTATACCTATAAAATTACATCATTACAAACGCCATGAGACTGGGCTTGGTATAAGGAGGAAAACATCATAATATTATAACAGACCACCATTGAAGTCAAGCCAAAAATATGAAAGTGATGTTTATAAGATAGTAGGAAGTGGTGGCTTGGCTTTGCTCTTCTTCTCTGGCTGCTATCGTACTTACTACTAGGTCTTGCTTTCAAGTAAAAAAACAGCCAACCCATATTTCTGTTATGCTTTACGACATCATACGTTGTACTTATAGTATTTGTATGCAAGTAGTTGTAGCAAGTACGTAACGAAGGAGAAATGTACACAGAGAGTGAGTGTGGTATATCTGTAGCATTACAGATATAACTGTACATATACCGAGAGAGCTGAGACTTGTCTCGTTTGCCTGCCTGCCTGGTGTTTGAGCTTTTAGTGTACTTCACTCGTAAACTGACACAGAGCAACGAAACGAAACGAAACCCTCCTCAGTCACCAAAAGACTATGTACAGAAGTGAACTGCACAACATACGGCAACGAAGGCAAGACGGCGACGAAGGAAGCATGTGCGAAATGTGATTTATATCATTCGTTCTGTCACATTACGAGCTTTGCTACGGCTTCTCATTCACATCACAACACAACGTGCTATTACAATGCGACTCGAGTCCACTACGGCCAAATCCAAACCAGTTAAAAGTTAGACCAACCAACGGAGAATGGAGAAGCAAACTTGGGACGGAGATATATCTCTGTATATGGAATATTATAAAATATAAAATAAAGTCCTTTCTCCGACATTGAAGCACAGTATTATCAGTAACTGCATGTACGTACGAAGCACAACTCACACAGAGACACACACACTACTAGTAGATTTGCCACTGTTACTATTTTATACAATCCATAACCTGCTCTTTCCATTTCCTCCTCGGCCAAGTCAAAACGAGAAAAGTCAAGTAAGCATCCGAAACCCAGTGGGGTAAAGTGTAAAGTACATTTGTACGCTGTACGTGTTCTCTCACTGTAACTCTCATGAAGTCATAAGCTACTTCCATTCTATTCTATTCCTCACGATGCAATAACATGTTCGAGGATATTTTTCTATTCACAAAACACAGTCATAGTAGTACTCTTCCTTTTCTTCATATCATCATAATGTAATATACAATAATAACAATACTACGATTGCCAGATGCACGGCTACAGTTTCACTACTACACCTTGAAGGCTTTCCATCTTTTCACAAGACCAACTAAACTTCTAAATCCCTATATTCACATTCGATTTTCAACTGAAGTAAGGATAAGTAACCCATCACAGCTTCCATGTTTTCTCTCAACCGTGCACTACATTCAAATTTATCATGACGGGATGAGTCCATCTCTTCCATCATATCAATAAATAATCAAGATCCACTCGACTCGACCCTGCTCCTATTTCCAGTGCAATACTCTCTCCAACCTAACACTACTAACCATATACAGTAGATCTAGGTATCATGTACATGTACCTATAGAAAATCCAATCTTTCATTTCCCACAGTAACAACTTTCCATCTCTTCTGATATAGTACAACCGCACCGTACTTATGTACTGGCAATACGTAAAGGTTTGTTTTTGTATCACCCCACTAAATAAGAATTTCTATATCAGTACCAGTACGTATGTTACGTTTACTTACACACAAGTTACACACCTCTCCTATTCAACACGGCACACAGAGATAGAACTAGAAATGCGAAATGCACCGAAATGCTAGAAATAACAGGTGACTCATTCCACTCACTCACTCCATCTCACCATTCTAAACTACCACGTCTGTGTAATATTACAAACATCTTCATTTCGACTATGCTTTACCACATACAGATTCAGTCAGGTCGTCTCGTAAGATTCTCGTATGTGCTACACCGGAATAAGAGCGAAGTTTTCATTTCTTTTCTACAGATAAACTTTAGTTACATTAGAGCAATGATGTAAGGTAATGTAAATGTAACGAATACACACACGACACAACACACAGCACATGTCAACCTACCGCTACCACCTCTATTTACAAATATATGGAGACGAGCCAACGATGTCTTGTCTGAAAAGAGGGAAACCGTAATCCCATGCACCATAAAGAAGGGCACCGACCCGACAATCCCTTATGAGATGTGAAATGTCACATTTAAAGATATAAGAAGGAGAGAGAGACGGAAAAGGTACAACGTAAAACGAATGCATAACGACACAGTCTTATTCAAGCAATAGGCCAGGGCAAGGCAACTGAAATCCCTCAGTTCTAATCATAACACGATATAGCTTGTGGATATAACAAATAACGTAACAAAACAATGTGCACATCATTTCCCCCTCTGTTTCTTTCTTTCATCTAGGACGTATTAGAGTTTCAGTTCAATTTCATTTCAATGTAATTTTCCTTTTGTAGTATCTTATCCCTCCCAGCGAAAAGACGATGATGAAAGCAGATTTGCACTTTTTGCTTTATTAAGTACAACATGAATAGCTCGTGCGCGATTACTAAATAAAAAATGATCTAATTTCTCATTTTTGGTTGCTGACTGAGTGACTTTGGTAATCAATCATGCACATTGCAGTCAGTTATTATTATGATTATGTATGACTGACTATACTATTACCATCATACTTGTTGTAGTAAGTCTGGCGAAGGCCATTTCGGTGCCCAGGCATGTTATCGATTATTTTAGGTAGATACTCCTCTAGTAGATACTCAATCTTCTAAAATAAGAAATGCAATGTTTATGCCCATAAGCTCATATACTTTAATGGTTTTTCGTCGTCAGAGACTGAAAAATAAAATCAATCTGTGCACACATCATAAAGAAAGCCTTACGGGAGTCATAAACAAAAAGAGACAGAACAGAGAGAAAGGCATTAGAGCAAAATTGCAAACCAAACATTTCTATACGCAACCTACCACGTCATGTAAATCAACACATTGTATTTTTGCAGTAGAAAGGAAGTATAAAATCCAATGTTTTCGTCAACAACTTATATAAACTAGAATATTGAAAGAGACAAATCAAGACAATATCATTCTTGAACATAGTTCTTTACTAGTAAGTAAGATTACTAGCCAAAGCTCAGAAAGCATAAACGAAATGGTTTTATAGAGTTTCTCTGTACCAAGGCAAAGTAGTACTTACAAGTTATTCACGTAGAATTCTCATAAAATTTGAAATTCCAAACGAGGTTATATGCAAAACAAGTAAATACAAACAGTACAGTACGGGAAACAAATAGAAAAAACTCCTGTAGTAGTAATCGTAGCGTAACTCTTCTCCTCCCATTTACTTCACTACATTAAGCAGACTACGCAACATCAATATATATGCGATACGAACATTGAATCCTGCTGTTTTTCCTACAATCTAAATTCCAATGCAAATAAGTCAACAACATCTAATCAGTCCCTTATTGTGTTGTCTGAAAACTCCCTTAATTCTATATCTGACCTATCTACCGGAAGAAACTATCTTATATTATTTCTCATTTGAATTGAGTTCCTAGTAGTTCCTCGAGAAGATGAAGAGACCAAGTTTACTTCTTTATGATATAATATAACAAAGTACTTGTATTACTAATAGGTTCTTAGTGTATGTAAGCCCCTCCATTCGCTTCATATCCGCTTCATATACTACAACATTGAACTTTTATTAGGGAAATAGGCAATGATCTATAAAAGAGAAAGTTATAACAGTTCTATTTGATTTCCACAGTGTAAGTGTATAAGTAAAAGCAGCACAGTTTGTGCCTAGCCCCGTGTGGTGGTAGTTGAAAGGCTTATATCTCTAGTGCTAGGTTTAAAAATCCCATCGAGAATACACATAATTAAGGCGACTACTATATCAGCACGGCAACCCACACAGAACCAATGGAATAGGAAAAGAAGAAGAAAAATCGATATAAAGAAACTTTGAAGAGCTGGTGGAGAGAGTGAACTGAGCTGAAGTCGAGTCTACAGTGTCTAGTCTACTCTTTTCTCCACACCAAGAAGAAGATCCAGGGAAGGCCAAGGAAGACAAGAGCAATGCCAAGCCCAGTAATGGTACTAGTGCGAGTGCACAAGTATGTTATTATAGGCAATCTATAAAGCTAGTATCCCGCCCGGCATGCATGTGACTATGAAAAAAGGACGGACGATATAAAGTAAGAAAAGTATCATCTCATCGAGTCATCAAACGACATCAACTCTCCTCATAAATTTCCCCATTCTTGGCGACCCTGAGCCAACTAGAGGCTTTAACGTGTAAAGCCTTTCCAACGGAAGAATTCTACTTTATGGATCTAACTAAACTAGAGTGAATGGAGAAAGAAGCTGCTATTCCACTTCTTTATACTCTATTACGACTGTCTAAACAAACCAACCATAGCACTTTCCTCGTTCTTCGTCCTCTTAGGCCTAGTGGCATTAGAACAAGTAAGTCAACTTTATTCTGGATCCAGTAAACTATACGTAATGTAACGTGTAAGTTATTTCATAGCTCTATAGAAAAGCTTTGAAGAAACCAATTCGTAAGCACAACATCACCCTGAATGGTCTTCTCTGTTTTGCGCGACCAAGACACGACAAAAACGTCCAGTTCAGTCCAGTCAAACCAAAGACCACTTTAGCTTTCCTCCTCTTTCTTACAACTACGTACAATATACCATACAGCTCAGTAAACTACGTGTACAGACTCATATACTCGCACTATATTAAAACACAACATATCCTATCAAATAAATAGTAAGGTATGGTCCAAGATGCACAGACTCGTAGATTAAACTGGACTCTCGACACCAGCACTCCATACACACATTACATACTCCAATAACTAAACTATATATTACAAAATTCAACCAACTAACATACCAAATACATAGTAATGGCAACACTAACATTTACACTCCTACTACTACATACTGTATTACTCCAATATGAAAATGCCTTTATGCCTCTAAGATGTTCTTCTAGAGTATAGTTTTTAGCACTACATTGACCTGGACAAGTTCTCCCATCTGCAGTACTGCAGTTGAACTCTAGTAGTGAAAGTCATGTTATGTTATCGTCTCTCGTCTTCAGCTCAGCATTAGCTCCTCGTCCACTCCATTCGATTCTACTACACTGTATTCTGATAGTTTAGCCAACAGCAGGGAAGAAACTGCAAAAGTTCATGAAGTGCTTTCTCTCTCTCTCTCTCACTTCTCAGTTTACGAGCCAATTTTTTACTGGCATTTCTTCGTTTTACTGTCGTCCTGAGGAATATGTAGTCTCTAGTAATTCCTTCGAAGCGTCACTTGCTAAATCTCTTCTTTTTGTTCCCATAGTATAACATCCGCATCCTTGCATTATATTAACTGTACAGACATATACAGTAATTCGTACATTCATTTCGGAAAATATGCTATGTCCAATGTCCCATGTCCCTTCAGAAGAATTAAATTGTATGCGATCCAACAAAAACATTTGTACGTATACCAAAAGGCTAGAGAGAAGGGTATATAGTGTGTTTGGTCATGCCATGGCAAGTGGGGAATTAAAGGATAAACAGCACAAACACCTAAACAAACGTAGCCCATTAACAAGCATTCTATATACCTACGTAAGTACAAGAGGTGGCCGACAAATACTAATAAGAACGGTGTCTAGCGGTCATAACTATTACACGAAGCAAGTGTGTAATAGGAGAGGATAGACGTAGACGGCTTTGCCTTGCATGCCATGGCAATGCAGTACCTTGAACAAAGCACATGACCAACAGCTCTGTTGTTTCTGTTTCAGCAGACTCTGCTGCTGCTGGAGAGTTTGCATGAACTGAGTGCTTTCTCTTTTCTCCTTCGGTCCTGTTTGGGTTTTTCCCAACTAAAAATATCACTCGACCAGAATAACCAATGGTTTGATGGTTTAACGATTCAATCAAGAGTTTCGTTGGCAATGGGCAGACTGAGTTAGCCTTGGTCTCTAACAATCAATTCTCAACCTGAGAAAACAGTACAGCCATATACACAACGCTGCTGGAGGAATGCTGCTACACAATTATATATACACTATAGACTCACCGGAGAAACATTGCGTTGCATTACATTGCCCAAGCGAGAGGAGTATCAGTACGTAGCACTTGGTCAAGCAAATTGTCTGCGTCTGTCTAGTCATTCCGTCTGCCTTTGGTTGTCTTTTCATTCTCCCTTCTCGCAATTGTCTTGTCTAACAATCAATCCCGACTAAAGTATTATTATAGCATGAGTAATTTGCAATGTTCAGTTTAGTCCAGTGAACTATAGCATCGTACATTTAAGTAGTTTATAGTGCCCAGGATGTATTACACTAGAGCACACACACAAACTGTATCAGTATACAGCTAGTTAGTTGTTAGCTTTGTGGATGCTCGTGAGTCGTGAATAGAGTAAGCATTACAGGGAAATACGAAATACAGTTTGCCGACCCGACCTTCTGAGAATTTGTTCATACTGAATTGTACAAACGTATACGCGGAACGTAGCTCTGTATAATATGTTACCGACGGAGAAACACACTAAACTAAAGTAGTTGTTCCTACGTTCGTTTACTAGCACTCGCAAAAGCATTCAGCCCTGCTCATGTATGTTCTTTCTCCAATATCTTACATTTTAAGTGCGTATCGACCGAGTTTTTATTGCGGTTTTCCCATTAAGTGTTCTCGCTTGGATCCCTCAATCCTCAATCACTAAAGTGGAGAAATGACTATAGTAGTACCATAACAGAGTACTAGCACTACCACAACCTACGTTAGTACTACTTATACAGTATATATGTACTCTACTGCTTATTCATGTACTCAGCCCTCTCATTACATTCCCTTAGTAGTTACTAGGTACGTACAGTGTAGAACATACCTACATGTACAGTTGCACCGAATGAGAATAATATGGAGTCTCCATGGTTGTGCTCTACTACTCCACAGTCGGCTATCTACAATCTACTACACAGTACAAGTACAAAGTACAAATGCAATGAAAGTATAAGGAAACACATTTATTACTACAGTCGGAAGAAAGCAAACTTACTCCGTTCACAGTCCTTTTCTAATATGACAACAGAAGTTTAAGGTGAACAGAGTTGTTTGACTCGTTGGAGACAATCGCCAGACAGGACTAGCGCCACTGCCACAATTACTGCGAAAATATTAAAGACAGTTGCACTAGAAACATGTCTGAGACTCTCCCGACTTACAGCTAAAATGTTAAAGCTTTCTTCTTCATTAATAAGCTTTCTTTTCGAGGAATGTGTTGTAACGAGAAATGTAAACGTAAACAGAAACGGAATATATATCGTAAATTGTGACTGGTTAGAGCTATGTGTACAGAACGGCCTATATTATTACAACCATGCAGGGAATTACTTATTGCTACATGTAGAATATTGTATATAGAATACGTGATTCGGAGATGAACTTGTGAGACTGTACATATATAACTAAGTACAGTGGTATTGTCTGCTAAAAGTCTGTGTGAATTGCATACTGTAATTCTGTTATAAGTCCATATAACCTTTCATATTGTAGTTTTATTATAGCGCTGTAGATAAGTATACAGATACCACGGAGCCACCCAACCGACACCACAAGAAATTATTTTTGCATACATAATTCTCCTTGCTGTAGCAATGCAGCTGCTTAGCTAGCCAAGCCTTATTTTATAGTATGACATTTATCGGCCTATTCTGCCCGAGCTCTTTTCTAATTACGTTTGCTGTGTATACTGCTTCCTCATGAACACTCCAACTAGCAGCTCTTTCATTCACAATCAAAAAGCCGCACACCGACACAAACGCACTCTTAAGAGTCGCATTTTGCATATAAAGTCGAGACCGACTGCACTATACTGGCTTAGAATGTATTTTGAAATATTTTAGGAGATACGTAAACGTACATAATACTCTTACTACAAGCCATAATACACTTTCCCTCTCGCTCTTTCTCCTTCCCTGCTCATTTCACATTTTATGACAAATTTACATTCGAAATATTGCATTACGACTTTTATAGAACGTGACAAGAACTCAATCGAAGCAGAACTGATTCGAATCTTACGACATGAGTCTTTTCCTTGATTTAAAATATTACACGTTTCATACTAAGATCGGCTCAAAGTCGACGGCTCCGATTCGTCATTTTCAAAATCTCCCTTATCACATCACATCAGTCATAAAGTTACAAAGGGCCATTAATGCTAACATTAAAATGAACCGTACATTTTAATCCTCCATATAAATTTCATTGTATTTGTATGTATGCTGGTAAACAGTTTTCGCAACATGTTTTGTTCTTGCAGGATTATAATGCACGAAAGGGAAAACCGGGTACGTAAATGGCGTAAAAGTAAAATAACCGTAGAAATAAAAGACACAAATAAGAGACACAAAAGACATGGCTTTCTTCAGTGAAATATCATTCATATCACATTCGGAGAAAGTTCAATTAAATAATGCATGTGCTCATGTTGTTGTCGTGAATTTTCTAATACACATAGATAATAAACAAGATTCCCATTTTCGTACGTCCAATTCCAGGTAATTTCATTCTATATAAAAACACTGGGAAAAGCTCATGCCAGCATAGCAGCCGGAGCCGTTGCAGAAAGCAAACCCCACACCGCAGTAGTGTGCAGAAAGAAACCAAGTCAAGCAGATTGGAATATTCCTTATTATAAATGCATGAGGAGTGTAGTGCAATCCAACGCAATAGAATAGAAAGAAAATAGGGGATGAAGTACGTTAGATGTGGCACTCAGAAGAAACTCATATGTCCCCAGTGACATCATGGCGTGAGTAAAGGACATACACAGAGACAGAATAGACAGAGGAATGGGATAGTTTGCATTGGATCGGATTGAATTGGATTCGCTCCGAAAAATTCTAAAGAACTGGAAATATTCCCTGTGCTCTGGTGTGGTACACTCATGGTCTCGTCTGGTTGGTGTCATGTACGAGTAAGTAAAAACGAAGATCTTCAACTTGATGCATTCGTATGCCTCTTTGTGCACTACAATATCCTTACATACAATATAATAACTGAACTATACACAGTTCAACAGTACTTCCACCACTGCTTGATAGTTATCTGAATATGTAGTACACTATTGCATGCATCTGTTCTGTCCGGTATAAACTAATAAGTAAGTACTCATGTTAGTATACCCCTGTTACAGTCGTCTCTGCACAAGAAGAGGGAAGTAGATTCACTCGATCTGTACTTTGCTTACTTTCTTATGGGTAGTCCATGAGCAAAATATGGCAACGCAAAGGAAATATCCTATTTTGATCCATCTCACATCTTTCACATAATCGTAGTTCTGCAGATACAAACTTTTCTCTAAGTTCTTCCTTTTTCAAGCAAACTTTTATACATTTCAGTCCGTCAACTCTACTCAGTTTCTCCTCACTGTGGAATAACATCAACTGCTTCACCGCCATGTTAGTAAGCAACAGACGGCTGTGCCATTAATAATCCACTGTACCTAACTATCGCACAGCAAACTTGCATTGATCCTAAATCGTCCACATACAAAACATAATACATATAACTATTAACAAATCCAGACTGAATATAATATAATATAACTGTACTGCAAACTCTCATCAGTACTTTTATTTCTCTCTCTCTCTCTTTCACTCAGGCTGTGTTTACTTTCAGATTGGATTAGTCCAAGAGAGTAGTGAGACTGTGACACACAGAGGTTCAATTTAAATATTCTGTCATATAACCATGTCCTGTAAACTGAGTTGAACTGACTATATGATGTGTAGTGCACAGAATCCTGATCAAATATTCATTTAGTTGAGCAGTGCACTGGAGTGAGAGTATCTCATCTTCACCCCGAATTCTACTGAATGTAGCTCTAAGGACTATTATGGCTCCACATTATATTATACTACTAGCATCACAGTTAATCTTGGCATGTGTACGTTCTCTGGTTTTGGGATATTTGGTGGCGAAGAGAGTGTAGTAGTGTAAAGGCTGGAGAACACATCTAGCAGTAAAATAATACACAGATAGTCGTTTCAAAAGTACCTAAGACGATAACAGAAAGAGAACAGCTTGAAAATTGTGATAGCAGTTCGCATGCCTTGGCTTTAACTTGCTCTTCTTGCTTTGCTTTTGCTTTGTCTATGTAGTGTAACGCAGTCTAGCCTGGCTAATATGTTGCATGTCATGAATGCATGCATTAGTTCTCCTTTCTACATAAGTCACAACTGACTGAGGTTGCAACAGGAATATCAATGAAATACAGATTGGCTTAGAGGCAATGAAAAAGATTCGACAAGAATCAAACGGAAAAGAATGTACACAGAGAAAATCCCACAAGGGAACGTTCCGGAGGAACAGATCTCATCTCATCAAAGCATGTGATGTGAGCGAAAGGAAAGCAACACCAAGAGACTAGCACTGCCTCAGCAACCACGCCGTTTCTGCCGAGGCTCTCCAACGAGAAAAGTGTGCTGAGCCGGGAACATAGACACACACACAGGTTCAATTCTTCCATATCACACTCACTTTTCATTCCACACAGGCAGGGATCAACGGGAAAATCCCATGGTATGGAATGAAATGAAATGAAGGTGGAAAGCATAAGATAGCAAGAGAGAAAACTACAAGTTAATTTTCTTTGAAGGCATGCAATGCTTCAGGATTTTCTTTTGTCCTACTTCGTTGTGTTTCTTTGCAGTATACCACTGTCTATATGATGTGTCGTCTGTTTCTCCTTCTCTCTCTCGTCTAGTTCAACCATTCCAATAAAGACATGTCATGTATAAGTACAAATTTAGTAGCAACTTGATTGCAATTCAATCCTGCATTGCATCGTTGTGAGTAATCATCAAGTATCAAGGTGGAGACTTTTCCACTAGATAGAAAAATACGAATCAACATGCAATCACTCGGTAATCAGTCTTACTATACAGTCAATGCAATGACAGTAGTTAATTATCCGCATTATTTCCCAATTAATTACCAGACAAAAATTCCTCATAAATTTAGACAAAGACAAAACACAGCAGCCAATGAAAACTTGTAACTTTTCTGTATTAATTGACTGCAGACATGCGAATAAAGTCAGAAAGTGTATTTCGCAAAGTGCAAACACGATACACGATTCTACGAAGTGTGTTTTTGTTACACACTAGTAATGTTGCTTTCTTTACAGAGTTACAGAGAGAAGTACATTTTCTATTTAATCGCTAGTCGTGCGATTACGTTAGGTCCGCAGCAACATTACTATACATTGTGTGCCATTAGTAGTTTACACACCAATGTTCTAAGTTGTAAAAAACTATTACTCAATACATAAAAATAATTTATCCATGACTATAATACTCCGTTGACGCCACCGCACCACAATACCAGCTGCTTGCCAAGAAAAATACATAATACAATGAACTGCACTCTATATAGAACTTAATGTATTTGTCTTACTGTATATATGTGAAATGTGACTAACAGATATTGCCTTGCCATTATTTCTCATTTAGATGAGGTAGGTTTGCCACAAGTGTTTAAGCACATTTACTTACATATGAAAGCATATTAAAAGTTACGGGGATAAAAATGGATACCTGTAGATTTTGCTACGAGTAGTATATAATGCTACGAATAACGAACAAATGGATCTCTCCGGCAAACTGAAACTTCATTATTAATTTCTCCTCCACTTCATTCATCTACCAATAGCTGATTGCATCTGTAGCTTCAGTTATAATTAGAAGGATTTATGTCTTCTATAAATATTGACTCTATACCTCATTTACTAACTCACTAGTGTTAATAACAACTCGAACATAAATTAACAACAGAAAGGCATACTTGCATCATAATATCCTATCTTACAATGGTTGTGTTATTTGAAACAAGGAAGAAAATTTCGCCACCCATGGTTGAACCTTGAACCCACACTAAGCGAAACCCGCAGTCTACTACTCGCTTACTTTTGCAAAACAACTAATTAAGGAACAGTGATGTTAGTTTGCATGATAATAACAACTGCGGATAATTACAAAGGCAATTAACAATTCTGTCAATGCTCAGAATGCTTTATCTGTTCGTATTTCGTACGCATACAAGTAGAGAAGTAGAGGAAGTGCATGAGAAAGGAACGAGTACACACTGTGGCTCGATATTTTACAACTACTAATGGCTAATTTTACTTTTAGGCACAAATGGACTCCTGCATGCTTGAATAAACTCCTACTGCTATATAAGTAACTAATACTACAGAACACAGGACATCACATGGTTAATTTTGCTATTGTATAAGCCCTTAACAAAAATAATAGAGAATAGTGTGGAAAAGAGTACCTACTTACTACACTTAAAAACTTGACAAAAACTGTAGTAATGTATCTGTATTATGCAAATGTTTAGTTTGATACTCATACAACGTATGTACTGTATACAAATCGTGTATATACGTAAATATATTACATATATGAATTGAACAAACAAAGCGTGTCAATGGTATCCACACCACATCTTATCCTATAGATATATAAACTAAGCCGCCTCAATTAGTATATTCGCGACATATGTACCAGAGAGATATAACATACAACATTGCATTAGTAAACGGGAGAGCTTGGTCAACATACTTCACGCTATTGTATAATTTTCGTATCTAGCTTTCAACAGGAGAGCAACGGAAAGAGGCATTGTATTGTGATAGGAGTGACAAACTTTTTGTAATGTCCTTATGTGGCATTTAATATTTTATGCTGAGAACATGTACTATATCATGCTTGTACACAGCCCTCTCTTTCTCTCTCTCTCTCGGAAGAACGTACAAAGCTATACTTATAGCACATGTAAAGTCAGAAATGATTACACATCAGCAAAGATAAATAGTACGAGTACCTATTACCTACATATAGGTACTGTAGTAAGTTGCTATTATTGTGCTTCTCTATCTATGTAGCTAAATATGTGTTACGATGGCTAAATAAAAAGTCAGCACGTAGCATTTATTACTCTGCAGTTGGTAGATATTTCATGCTGCTACTGTAATACTTATGAACACTAATGCTGATGCATGCATACTATCTCTGTACTACTAGGAGTAGCTAAACGCTTTTATTTTGAGTTGCATATGAAATGATAGCATATCAAACAGCTGTCATACTCATTAGTTCCTACACCACCACTACTGCTCGGTGCGACTTGGAGTGCGGAATGTTGTAGCCTGAGTTGTGTAGCAAGCTCATTGTAAGGCTATCTCTAAATCTGAACACTGACAGTTGGTGCAAGCAGGAGCTATAATATGTACTCTGCCCACAAAGTCTGAAGAAATACTTATTTACAGTTGAGCGTATCACAAACTAACTCTCCCAGGAACAATCTTTAAACAGAAAACCATTCTTCATGTCATAAAAATCATAAGTTGACATGACAGACAGAACATGACAACATACGACAGCCACACAAGAATCTCACATCCACACGGTAATAAATCACTATCTGCTCTATCCACATGAACTAATTTTTCCGATTTATGCAAACACGTTCTGAGTTAGTAAACTTTATAGCCTAAGTGTAGAATTTAAAGAGAGAGTTTTCCATTTCTATACACTATACACTTACAAAGTAATCTCTAAAGATTATCAGCCATTTTACACCAAAATTTGTTAGTGTGTGATAAGATCGAGAGACTTAGAGATTTATAGTGCTAGGCCAACTAGTAGTTGATGGAAAGATAAACTTCTCACTGGATCAACTATGTAGGTAGTTTCGTGGATCGTGGGTATCTTCTGCTGACGATAATGCTCTTCTATCTATCTACAGCGTCTCGACTACCATAGTTGACAAAGTAAAAGCAATAATGTAGAAAAAAATAATTTATACTAGATCAAGTGGGATACGATAATACGAACCAAGATCGGCCCTTCCAAAGAATATGTCACGCTGGAACTTGCACAAAAACTCTTGGCATGAAATTTGTGCAGCTCGTGCTAGCCACATCAATCTGAAGTGCGAACTGATTGCACGGAAACCAAGTGCCAAAATCCACCAGAAGTCAGTACATTGTGGGTAGACTTCTCCGTTTCTACTAAAGAGCCAGCAGATGAAAACAAGGAAACACAACGAGTAATATGCCATATAGCAATAAGAGCAACCCTAACCTTTTTCGCAAACTTCACTATCGAGAACACATCATTCGACCCTATGTCGCTAATCGCAAAGAAAAGTAGACAGCAGTTGGAATCGTTCCCTTAACTTGAGTGTGTCATACATACGTTTTCAATTACCTTTGCAATTTTTCATCAACCTCTTATCTCACAACTAACAGATAAGCTATTTTTCCTCTCTCATAATTTACCAATTCATCTGATTCATCCATTCCTCCCCGCTTTCTCCTCCCAATCACCACTTTTCATTTTTCGGATCGTCAAAGTTTAATTTTGCCAATAAATACTTTACGTTCATTTCATTTAATATTACTCACCATAAAAATAAAAGATTCCTCTCACAAATGTTGTGCTGAGTATCCTCCAAATGCACTTTTAACACAGAGATAAAATGCCATATGATTCCCAACTGAAATAAAGCTCTTTTCTTGACAGAGTACAACTTCTACCACGGAAAGAAATTGTCTGACTATGGACAATCAACTCAAGAAAAGAAAGTATCAACATAAACTCTTTCCCGGTCATTTTCCTTCACACTGCGAGGTATAAAAGAGATTTGTTTCCAGCGTTGCAAGACATTTTCCAAATTCTTTTCATACCATAATTCTCATATTATGCTACATAGAAATCTATCGTTTTGTAGAATTCATCAAATTCCTCTTTCACCCAATGGTTTGAGAGGTATAGGTACTTCTATGTGTACATGAGAAAGAGAAGGACGGACGAGGTCTAGCAAAAATGTATCCATCCAACCTTTGTCTAACCAAACCATGTATGAGGAGCTTAGTCAATAGTACAGCCAAGTTATACCATACAAAATACTTAAAATCAGATCACATCGTACAATCTTTTGGATGGGCGCACTTGCAGAATTTTCCTTCGCTGTCTACTTCACAACATTTTTCTTGAGTTTCGCCGTTGTAGTGCTAAGTGAAGCGACAAACGCTGTTATGTTGCATTAGATATTTACAAAATACTATTATTACATCCCACTTCCTACTTCCTAACCAATATAACACTAATACTAAACTCAAGCTGCTTTCATTCATTCCTTGTCTATTGTGCCAGTCGAACTTCTATTCTCCAACTATCCACTTCATACCTACATACTAGGTATCTACTATATAAATATATACAGTATAATACTATTTATTTGATCCTATAATGCATAAGTGTCTTTTCTAGCATGTGGCTGTCTATATCTCACATATATGAAACCCACACAAGTAAATGGCACGTTTAAAGTAGCAGTTACATCTTACATTGTATCTGCCTGGAGTCTCAAAACTATTCAACGCAACACTATTCTCTACTTCGCCTTTAGTTATCCAAGAAGACTAACCTTATAAACATCAAAATACATGCGATACATTGTGCTTTGTGTACATTAAAACAAACATATATCATTTTCTGCACAAAATGCACATACAAAATTTTTAGTAAAACCCATTTATATGTATTACCATTTTCATTGTACAAATACTCATAACATGGCACAGAATAACATAATAATACAATATACAACACAGTAACATCAACCATATATTATATATGTGATCCTGAGGATTGTCCAAATAGCAGGAGGAGGGCTATTATGTGCATTCATGAATTACATGGAAACTTACTCCGTTAGAAAGTTGTGAGCCTCACTAATCGCTGTACTGCAGCAGTAAACGATGCTTAAAACGACGACCATAAGACTATACTGCCTAAACAAAACTGAATAAAATATAGCAGAAGGAAATTCAGGCTTTTTCCTAAGGGGATATTTGTAGTATTCCTTGAGATACTTTTCTACAACAGTACTTTGGCAAAACATAACGAAATCTAGGAATATAGCAGAAATGATCTAGGCAAGCCAGTCGGCAGTAAACCTAGTTTTTAAGCCCATTTAGATCGATAGTAAGTTCATGGCACGAGGGTAGACCGTAGAAGCACAAACCTTCATAGCTCTCTCTCTCTCTCTCTAACCAAACCCAAGAAAAGCACAAGACTCTTTGGCCATGCCACCACAGCACACACACATACACACACCAACAACATCTTCGTCTCACTTACCTATGTACATTGCACGCAAGAATGGCTCTCCTCTGCTACTATAACGAATAATTTTACTTTCTACGTACAATTCAACTGCCACAGACAAACAGAGTACAGACTTTTCATATCTATCGCCAGGAAAATGTGGAAGTGAGCTGTAGGAAAACCTTCCTGGTGTGACTACTGGAAAACTAACACAATTAAGAATAGCCCTTCCTCCATTTACCAACTATAAACGAGTTCAGAGACTGTTACCCCTGCACTTACACTCCTACTTATTCTCAATTTCTTGAGAATTATTACTTGAACCGTTGAGCCATTCGTTCTAACACTGAACATCAAGAAAGTACGTACAGGAGAGTTCTAAACCTAAAGCACTGCACCGTAATGTTCATTGCTGCCACTATCCCTCCACTAAGCATTACCTGCTGCACTTTGTTCTGTCTCTCTCCTTCTGTCTCTCACCGGCTTAGATATATACACAAAAGATCTGAACACAGTTGCTTCTCATAGTTTCACTTCACATCACCTCTCTCACCTTTTTGTTTCTTGCTACTTTTACATATCTTGCTAAGTTCTCTGTTTGTATGGACGTGCTTTGCCTTGTAATGAATCCTTTGCTTTCTCTGACTTTAGCAATAAAACATCGAAAAGATAAATGTCCGCCGGTTACCTTTACTTTCCGTATTTTGAGCATAATAAAGCTTTACGATATTTCATTTATTAGTAAGTACATGAAGTTCTAATGCGTGGTAGACTTGTGTCATGCCTATGCTATGACGTAGTCATAGTATTGAGAATAAGAAAGCTTTCTTCATAGATGAATGTAAAAAATATGTGTAGCTTGCTATATCTTTCTTTTTGTTGTTCCACTTTGTTTAGTTTAGTAAGTTGTAAAAAGCTGGGCAATAGAGCGGATGGGATGAAACGTAGGAAATAGACAACAAAAATCCTGCAATCTCACAAGAATTTAGTGGCTCGTTTTCTGGATGAGCAGTACTGTAAGGAACATAATATGAGTACAATAAGAAATAAGAGCTGAAGAAAAGCACGACTTCTTGACTTGGCTACTACTGCACATTTACAAACGTGCTAAATGTAATTGTCTTGAGAAAAGAGTCAATTCTATTGATTCATCCACCCCTTCTAACATGCAGAGACAGCTCCCGAGAGAATCTAAGTAGCCCCCAATGCGAGGTTACAAAAATCCACTTAAATGATTAGCTTTTTGAAACCCTTCTCTCTCATTCTACTTGTTCTCTGGTACTCGTCTCTTGTAAAAATAAAATTAAGCACACAGACACAGCACTGACATTACATTTACGCAGACCGTGTCCATGCTTCAGTTCAAGAATTAACTTTTGCTAGTACAAATAATTCTGTCAGTTATACCATTTTATCTCAATCTGCTCTCCTCTTATGTAAGTACTCTACCTAAGCGTCTTTCCTTCTTGTCCACTTTAGCACTACCAACTAAATACGTTTCAGCGTGCTCTGTCATTGCACTCATGTTCTAGAATGTTGTATTACAACGAAATAATAAACTTAAACAAATGAGCAATAGAATTTGATACCCTGTATACCATTCCTATCCAACACTAACTTGCTTTTACTATACATTCATCAGGATGACAGTATACACCCAATACTGTCAATAGACTGGCAAAGAGAGCGAGAGAGAGAGAGAGAGGACAGAGAGACAACCTCACAATACAATTCGCCGAACCCCACCATGGAATGAAATTTAAACTATGTATACTAAATAGGAAACATAATACCGGTACTTACTAAAATAGACTTGACTCTTCTCTTTCATGATATAATATCATAGCAGCTCTACTATATTTCCTACACTATGTGAACCTTAAAGTACAGAGAGAGGACTTTGGGCACCACAGTTATGATGTGATGGAGGGTGGTCGTAATTTGAGAAACAAATTATGAAAGATTACATGGAAACTGGGAGTTGAAGCTCAACCAGGGGTTAGCCTGTCCTCATATATTACTCTTAATTGGAAGCTATGAGAATTGACTTCAATCACATACAATTAGTCCAAATTGCACCCAATCTAGCCAATCAAATTCATTCAACATAGCCACATCCATTTTAACTTCCTTTATGCCTTCTATTCATCATTTCCGCTTTTATTCAACTCTACTCACCCGTTTTGTTTTCCTATATACAACAAATGTACAGCGTGACTCCAAAATATAGCTACATTGTTCACGGAAAGATCTTCTGATTCTATGAACGATGAACTACACAAGATAGAAAAAAATGACGAAAAATCTTAAAAAGTTTCACGTAAAATAAATGAGTAATAAACTTGTAAAGAATATTTTGGCTGTATACTATGAACTTGAGACAATAAATTGAGAATGTTTCTCTTGACACTCAGTGATTAATATTTATGAGTGAATTTTTTTAAATTAATAATTAAAAATTAAATAAGTTCTTTTAACTATGACGAATAAAACAGAGGAGGTCGTCATTTTGAATTGTTTGAAGTAGTAGCTCGGCAATACTATCTGTATACCATTGTACATAGAACAAAATCATTTTTTAAGCTAAATAATGACATCATAGCGTATATTTAGGAGTCACAGTTTACTAGAGGCATCAGCAAACAGCTTTTATAATAAACGTGCGTCTATGTCTACCGACTACTGTATGTCTCTCTGCCGCATGCCGCTATGATTCCCCTGTATTTGTAAGTAAAGCATAGACTGCTGTGAGTATCAATGGACGCTCCCTTTTCTTTGTTTAGTGTTTTGGCTAAGCCTTTTCTGTAATTACAGTCACTGGCCTTCTCTTCCTGCATAACATTATTATAGACTACACGAGTTCGCTTGGCTAAAAATAATTGATGTGGTAAAAGTGTAAAGTCAAAGTTAAATTCAATAGGTTTGACTTTGTCGATGCTGTGCTCCACAATGTGCATCTATTCATCCAAAGTACAATACGCCTTTTACAAGCAGCCAGAATGACGCCAGGGCAAATCAGAATAGAATACAAAGCTAAGTGTATACTATTAACATTACTTTGCATAGTGAAATAACGTAATAACACTAAAATCTAATTTCCCATTAATTTCAAATGAAAAGCCAAACAAAGTCAACTGATTGGAACTCTAACTCGCTAATCTATTTATTACAGAAAAGCAAGATTAAAGGTTGTCATATTCAAATGTTCTTTTGCATACATTAACATTATACTAATGTATTACTTATTTCTACTCACCATCGTATTGTACAGCAAATCTGCATTTGTTTATTGAATTTAAACTTTTCCTAAACAAACAATAATTGTTCTACTTTCCTGCATATTCGTTACGTACAGCCATAAACGCAAACACAAACATGAATTAAAACTGTAAGTAAAATTAACAACATTGGTAGGTAAGCTTTGTTACAATCCTCACAATTGTAAAAAGCAAACGAGCAAAACTAAGTACAGACGGAACTAATGAGGAACTCTCTGCAAAATCGTAATAGTGCGTTGCTCACATCAAGGCGAAATAATAATATATAGTACAGTTGATTACTAGCGGATTGTCCACAGACTATACCACCACAGACGCATTAAATCTAGTAGAAGTGGATAGAAGTGGATGTGTACATAAATGTAGCCAATAATCCAACATTACAAATTGAAAATGAAGGCGATGTTTCTCTCATCCTGACACATTTAATATATGAAGATCACATGCCTCCCGGTTCAAAGATGAAGTGCGCAGTATCCATCCAAGTCTTTCGTAAGGTAGGTTACATACTCTCATACTCCTAATACAATTTTCTGATCAACTCAAACCTTCCAGATAAACACGGTAAAACTGATCAACTATTTTGTTACGGCAATAATAATATTGTGAACTGCCTATGCATATTTCGCGAATAAAATTTGTAAATTAAATCTCATATTATTGGCCTGAGCGAACCGTAGGTTGAGTGATTTCATTTGAGTATTTTCCATTAGAATTCCAATTCAATTTATTACAAGTTTTATTAACTTTTCTCTGACACACTCCGAGCCAAAACCTGCACAAAAAATCCGTCACGTAAAAATGTCAATACATAACCGGTATATGCCGATGCAATGTGATGACATCACCGACTACAAACTAAATACATACATAGGAAGCGTAGGAAGTCAGAGGGTAGATAATACTTCGTAATATCAGTCTTTGTTGTACCTACTTGTAGAGTAGAATCCTGAAAATATGCATAATACATACAAGATACGTATACACAGAGATATACTGATGGCGATGATAGAGCACCATTGCTAAAACGTGTATAGGTTATGCATTGCAATGTTCAATAAATGTGGAATCACTACTGTTAGCGTAGGTATCTACATGTAGGTATGTATGCATATAAACCAAGCATTTACATTTAGACGATTCGATGCAATCGATTTTCATATGAATCATCCGGAATTACCTCAAAATAAGACAGTTTATTACAATATTGTTCCACACACAGCCGCGTAAACAACAGCCAACAGCGAACATTACTGCTTTTACTTCTTTAACTAACCTCACCAACTCTGAACTCGGATTAATGGGAAAGCATGCAGTGTGTTCTCGGAATGTCTGATTATAGTTGTGGACTACTTCCTTTGAAATTATGATGCCCAGAAAGCATTATCGAAGAGAAAACACATAAGAATGATTCACACGAGACTTACAAGTTTATACCCTTACAAACTGAAACTTAATGGGAGTATTACATCAGAGTTCATAGCTACCTACATACCTAGACAAGAGGACGCGACAAAAAGACTACTTGAGCGAGTTACATTATTAAATATTACCCTCCTCTGAATGAGACAAGAAAGTGCCTATATACAAATCTGACTCATGTGTTTTAGATGCATTGTATAGGATCAAGGGTCATTTATACAATCTGATCTTTATGTTATATGGAACTATTCACTCGTATAAAAACTGCAGACACTCGAGGCAGGGAAACTACACTGAGATTATTAAAGTTGCATATCTTGGCTTAGAAAAGTAAACATTTGACTGTTGACTCGCACCTAATACACCACTTAACTCGACTCAACTGTTTACCACTCTCTGCGACTCTCTTTTCTCGAATCCAGTTAACAAGAGTCGAATACCTTCTTTAAGTATAGGAGTCGAAAAGAATGAGCATAGATGACTAGCTGAGAGTGGAACATAAATAGGCACTGATTAATCACTAAAGCTAACACACAAGTTCAACATTCATACGAAGTCAAAACATTTTTAAGTATTGTTAATGTAAAATGCACACAGCAAGCAAACATTCACATGCTTAGCTTGTATTTAATTTTCTACTTTGTTCTTACAAATGCTAAACAAGAATCTTTACTACACAAATTCTTCATTCTTTTGCTACATCACATTATTACACAATGACTGCTAACGTACGCACCTTTTATTTCGCTAATTTTATTCGTATGTGGTTATGCGATGAATTTTAATGAGCGCAGTTAATTAATACTAACTATGTGCTTCATCTTCACTACAACTATACAATACACGAATAAACTTTTCTAACTGCAACTGCAGCCAAATCTCAAATTTAATTCTATTTGCAAACATCCATGGAAAACTAACAAACGTCTACGTTTGAAATACCTAAGAAATATATCATTCACTCACGTGCATTCATAAATCCTCTACTAATAAAATCGAGAAGGGTAGTATAGGGTTTAAACCAATGTAATTCAACGTTATGGCAACCTTTATCTTCTTACATATCTATGTAAGAAGATAAACAAACGGTTGGTATAGATACATTGGTTTAAACTGTGTAAAAATGTGTGTTACACCTACATGCATGTATACGTAAGTAAATAGCTATCGAGAACCGATAAGATATCTACAGTGGTACGTAATAGTAATAATAGTTCAATTTAGACAGGCAAGGCGAACTAATAGGAAAAAATTCAGGCAGTTTGAGTTAAGTCAAGTCGCCAACTGAAGGCGCAGCACTGAGAGTGCTTTTAAGCTGCAATTGTAGCTGGTAGTAAATGTAGAAGTAGCACAGATGGAAACGAAACGACCTCTCCTCTCCTATTATTCTCGATCCTCCTCCTGTGCTCTGAAAGTGAGATTGATTGATTCTTCTAAACTTTTAACACCTTGTATCCGAAGCATGTCACGTCTCACTATTTCCTGTCAGACGGACTATTTCACGGCAAACTTCTCTTGCTCTGTCATTCTCTGACTACACGTTCTTTCTGTTCTCCTTTCTCTATGTCCTACGATTTTCCATCATTATGACTTCACTTCAGTATAACTTAGAAAATAGAATTCCAGATTGTGTATCCGCAGTATGTATTTCCAATGTGCGAAATCACTGACAGGCAGAGGCTGACACACATGGAATAGTTTCTGCATTGCCGTAACTAAAATTGACTTGCTACGCTCTGACATTATTATTTATTAGGTAACATAAAACATATTCACGAAACTCATGAGTTTTGCTCCCTCTGTGAAATAGCCCGTTGTGGAAACAGGAGCATTAAAATAAAATAAGTAAACATGTATGTAAAATGTAAATCTACTACTACTTAAATTAAATGTTAAAAGTATGTTACTCTGTACAACAAACACACCACTATTGTTCAAAGTGACTGAATCCTTTGTAAACACACAAACACTCACATGCATTCATTAATGCAGAAACACATGCCTAAAAATTTACCGAAGTAAACTGCACTGGTTTATTTAGATGCTTAATAGTTTCAGTGCGGCTGTGGTTTTCCCAGCCAAGAATGCAGCTCACCTATGATTATGCGGTTGAATTCCAAGAATGAAATCTCATGTTGAGGAGAATAGTGATATGAAAGAGTTTGGGTGGAAATAAATAACACAACAACATGCATACCTTGATGCTATCATAGCATGCCGTGACTCTCCCGTTTTGAACCTCAACATTGGCAGGAGGATGGGCAAACTTGCACTCAGTGTCGGGACGAGAGCACTTATTTCTCTGGAATTCTCGGCATACCTCCAATTGCAACCAGCGGGAGTCCTTAATATTCAGTAAATTGTTTACATTTACCATCGCCATATTATTCATAGCTTGTTGAACTCAGACTTTGAAAATAGTGGGGATTAGGCACCCACTAACGGTGACACTTGTTTAAACACTCTTGTCCGTTCTTTATATGCAAACTAACAATGTCCGGTTTAGATTTATTCTTGTCTATTCTTTATATATATCACTTGAAAAAGTCAAGGTACAAAAATCCGAGTATTGTTTCCCCGGAACTCAAGTCAGATGATGTGGAGTATATAGCTGAAGCAATTCAACCTGTAATTCAGAACAACAAAAATTTATTAGTTACACACACAAGCAGAGATTTTACACAGCAATTTAAATAACACGTATCAATAGTGCATACTAGTGTACATAATGTAAAACGTGCAACACTTTTGAACTGCCAATAAAAGACACATTGTTCACACCTTAACCCTAATTCACCACAAAGAACTATGTCTGAAAAGACAACAGAGCACCCCGCTGAGAGAAAATTGAATAAAGACCTATCCTAACCCTATCTCTTTATTATATACGGATATTACGTTATTACGTATATTACGCTTTTACACAATGTACTCAGCACATAGAGCGTGTTCTATACATGCGCTATGTTGTATCACATTAATACAAATGGACAGAAATATTTGAAAAGTTGATGCGATGTCGTCTCCTGCTGCTTTCACTAACTGCTGTCACAAGCGGATAAGAGAAAATTGCCTCGCTAATAATAGAACAAACAAGCCGATCGCTCGCTTCAATTGAACAACTGGCTATACTCACTACTACTACCTATAACACGATGACTCCTTAATTTTGTGATGCTACCAACTGGGAATTCATTCTGACTAAGACAAGTCGCCCACTGCAATAATACGGTGTGAGTGCATTTAGAGGTACACACGTAATGTAATGAAACAACTATCAGATTCTCTTGCAATGTAGATCCCTTGCCCTGTCCAACACATAAAATGCCCGTCCGTGCGACTTACTAGATCACTGCGGTACCGCAAGCTACCTTGCCACCATCACGTATCTAAATTACAGGCACGAGATATGCATATAATTTATAGCTACCTACCCAGAGACTACCTACCGATTACCTACCCCATGTCATATACTTTTATACACGTTTTATACACTACCCTACTCTACTACGGAAAACACGGATGCAACGATGCACGACCAGGTGAGTTTCTTTCGTGTGATAGTGTCAGGTTTCGCTCACGTACGTATGTACCTGAGTATATATAGATACGATAGTTGTGCGTTGTACTATATATACCGATATATATAAATAATATTATAAGAAGGTAAGTAATGTAATAAAGGCACCTATGTGGTCGTCACTGCTATTATTGTAAATACGTATAACTAACTGCATTAAAATAACACAGGGGTTTTAGAAGGGTAATATGAGTTGAGTACTTCTATTTTATAACTAAGCCTAGACAACACAATAAATACTAGTTAAGACACACTGGGAATAACAACTGTACCTACTACACTTAACTTGTGTGTGATGTCAACTCGAAGAGCTAGAAAAAGCAGTGCATTTTCTGTCTAGTCGTTTTGCACTGTTTCTGTCCTTATTTTATCATTTCAATGATTAGAAAAAGGAAGAGTTTGCTTATGGCTTACTGTTTTATGTCGTATGGTGCATTAGCTATATTACTTATTATTATATACGCGGAATGTCCTTTGTTTAGCCGTGCCTTTGTATAGGAGCGTAAGTACTGTAGATAGAATTGTGTATTCTGTGTAACTGTAACTGTATATGTACACCGAACGTCTGAACTGTGCTTGGTTCTGTACTGTACTAACAGTATACTATACTTTCGTTTACTGTGTGGCAATATTCCATTTGCAGAGAATGTATTTATGTACGTTCTGTATATAGCGAAGTGACCTGCGTGTCGACACCAGCTACGACATGTGTATTTGTTTATTATCCCAAAAGCTTCGTCAAGATTTTGCCATAGTTAGACTGTACTTTACTACGCTAGAGTTACAACAGTAGACTGGACCTCGTAAATCCGTCTCGACTTTGCTAAACAACCCATATTTCCATAAATATTGTAGCTATACTGTCTATAGCAATACATGTCATTTTCTCGGAGTTTACAGAAACTGGCGCCGATGCGACGGGGAGAAAGGACTCAGCTTATCGGGCTCAGTCACGCCATTGACTGCTAGTAAACTGCTTACGTCCTCAACTCAGCCAAACTGCAACTGACTGTGAGTGAATTGAAGGCACAAGGCAACATAGAACCTTTAGGGTTTAACATTTGCATGCTTCGGTATTGACAGAGCTTTTCTCTCTCTCTCTCTCTTTCTCTCTTAGAGAGTATTGAAATAATTTAGGTAGATAACAACCTCCAAACATGCCCAACTTTTACAAATTCACCACCATCGCTATCGCTATATATATGCTACACAGTTTTATAGAGCAACTATCATAATATTCGCCGGCTTAACACAATTTTGGTCCAGTCCTTATAAAAACTTACAAAGTTGATTAGCAAAGACACAAAGAGAACGACGGAAAACTTTTGTCACAAGACCTTCTACGATGCTTCCGCAAATCATATCAGATGTAATACAACGATATTATATGATAAAATAGGAATGGATAGTGGAAGGAATGGGGAACGCAAGCCTTTGCATGCCAAAATTGTTCGCTTATGATAGCAGGGCAGTACACAAATACAGAATGTAACTTTGCCGTAAAACGGAATAGAATTCGTTTACAACGGAATTCAAACTAAATCGTCTGCTCACTAGCTTTCTTTTTTGCACAGAAAGCTAAAGTTAACATTCTTAACACATATAAAAGAGTTTGCAGACTAGAACACAAGACAAGACACAATACATTATAATACCTACATATATAATGCTACAAAACCGACGGATATGTTTACATTGGTGGATACGTAAACAAACAAATACATACCTAGAATACAATTGAAGACATGACATTAAGAAATAGTATCTCAGTTTTATCTCTGTTCTAATATCATGAAATAAGAAATGAGTTTTAGAGGATTTTAGTCCAAAAGGAATTCTGTCATCAAATCCGCGACAGGAAAATGTTTTCTCATCGTTAAACAAGAAACAAAGGCTTCACCACCATGTCAGTCTTGAGCTGAAATGACTGAGTGAGTTAAAGTGAAAAATTTCGCCAGCCAAATAAAAAGATGTGGGATTTAGATAAACATTCATTGGATTTGGATTTGTGAGGAGGACAGACGCCAAAGTTCCGCTTTATCCATCCACACGCAAACATTTCCTTTCTTGCATTAGATATATGCATTACTTTCTGCAGCAAACCTACCTACATAGATATCAGATATTACTCCGATATTATTACCTACTGCACTTACTTACATTTATATTGTGTACCACACAGGCAGTGACTGGTAGTGGTGGATATTGAATAAAGAAAGAAGTCGAACATTTTTATATGGATAAAATTATTGCACTTTCCAGTATCAATGCTCATTCGGCTCAACTCACACGGCTTACAGTAGAGCACACACAAAATAAGTGATATGACTATATCCATCTTTCTAGATATCCTAAAGTGACAGAGTAAAGTAAAGTATGTAGCGTAGTAGGTAGGTTAGGTACCAAACCACCAATATGAAACCTTCTGCTCGTCAATCCGATTTCATTTCTCTAGTAAGTAAAGTTAAAGTAGGAACAAGTATTTCATTCCATATAGAACTGACTTTTTTTCCCAGGATGCACTCACAAAAAATTGGCGACCAAGCTCTACTCTACACAATCTATTTACTATCTCCTCTATCAAAATTGCTCTTATCACATCTACATCATGAATTTACTCCCTCACTAAACTCATAGAGTTGCAAATTGCATCCTACTCTCCGGCAATGTGCTGTCGTAGTCTTTCAACGAGCAACTCCCTCCCGGCTACACTCACTCTATAAACATACAATGAGAACAATGCTTCTCTCTGTAGTTTCTCTGTACTGAGACCGATTGTGAATGTATATTATGCAGCAGCAGCACAAACCTGCACCTTTTCGCCCAACTTCCTAGTGTAGTTTCGTGTTATCTGATACGAGTCGTTTCATTTCTTTACTTCCCAGCATTTATTCGTTTTGACTGCTATTTCCCTATTTTACTTACATTACAGATACAGTACGACCAACTTCTCATAGATTCTCTTGATAGCTTAATATTATTAGTCAGTAGGTACACCCTATCTGTGAAGCCTGCTGCAATTGCACTGCATACCCAAATGCACTTTAAATGCGCTAAAGTTAAGCCGTGTACAGCAAAGTCGCACGTTTTCAGTTCAATTTTAATAATAGCATGGCATGACTATGACTAATCCTTTTGGTTGTATGGTGGTGCATGGTGCATGTGTAGCAGACAGTTAAAAAAACTGTACAGTAATTGGCGAGTAAAATGATACGAAACCTCTCTGGCTGTGTAAACTCAACCGGAAGGAGGAAAAGTGCATTGTGGAATCGGAGCTGTTTGGGTATACAAAGACAGCAGAGATAGTCAACAGAACACACAAGTCCAATTGCACATCAGCTTAAAGTATACAATATGATACGAAGTAGTTAGTAGTTTAGTGGATGGTTCGACTAGTTTTTAAATATAACCTAGCATATGTACCTAAATACATATTATGAAACACTTTTGAAAATAGTCACACAAGTCTCGAACTACACACAGAGCGGGTAGGGAGGAAGACAAAAAATTGTGCAAACAAAGCACAACGAGCCGAGTATAATGCTAATTTCAGTAAAACGAGTTGTATTGTATTGTTAGTATTGTATGTTATGTACGTACATGTATTTATCTTTATACACACACTGCAGTGAGCTTGGGGCTTAAGCTTAACTCTTTTGCAATTGTTAGTCTGCCAAGCCAAGTCAAGCCGTAGTCATAAAATTCTTTCAGGGCGTCGACAAGTCTGAATGACTCAAACTGCAGGAACTGAACTAAACTGAGCTGAACTGCTACAGTTAACGACATAAGTGGAAATTGTAGTAAGACCAATCCAAGTCCATGTGCAAATTTTCTGCACACCCTGCCTCCCTCATCCACTCTTTTATTCTGTAACTCTCGTTGTACAACATTCGTCAAGTCAGAGCAGAACTAAGCAAGCAGACAATGCGCCGATTGCATGTTGATGTTCTAGACCCTTTAAGTCGTTTTCCCATTCTACTGGCTACGAATTCTTCATTCACTCACACAGCCATTCGGTGTTTTATGGCATTTTCATCCGACCAAACGTCCGAATCATGATATCATTCGCTAATGAAGGCTGCATGCAACCCAAACTCATATCTACACAAACGACCCAGTATGTTTACAGTCCGTACTCAGTTCATTCCAATTCGTCATAATGTATAAAGTCCCATTCGATTTCAATGCGATATTTTAATACATACTTTGCAATAAGTACAGCCCGTCCTTCATTCAAACTCCACCCTTTACTTCTTTATATACTTATTCGATATTCCTGTCTCGAAGCGACTCCAGTCTCTGTCTGGCTCCGTTGTTGTCGGAGTCAAATCCCCAACACACACACACACCATAGGCAAGAAATACCACATGTTATTTTGTTAATAGCTATCCCTATATTCTGTCTCGTCAAGACAAAACCAACTTTCAAACTTATTCACCACTATACTGTCATCGTGTCGTCTCATCCGTCTCATAAAGAGCTTTCATTGGCAATTCGCAATTCACATTGATGCATGATGTCATAAACACACCAAATAAGCGGACCAGCACCAGGCGTGGACGTTTCATTATACCATGCAATATTCTTGCAGGAATTCGAAAACGCGGGATCAATAATACAAAAGCTATGTCGATAACCTTTTATTCACTCCATCCACTGTTCTTTCACTACTTTATTCACCTTTCGTAACTTTTCCTCCGTGGGATAAGCAAAGTATAGCAACCGTCTGTGAGATGTTACAATATAAAAAGAAGACTCCAAGTCAACTCAACCTAAAAAGCTGTTCATCCTCCTTTTACTCTCTTCTTCTCAACAAGGGAAAGTTTTTTACAGCATTTTTACTATTTTTAGAATTATTATTATCGCCACATGGCAGCACCGCCTGATGGAAAATGACACTTTTCTTCCTGCTTGGCTACGTCCATTTCATACATGCAAATTCGTATGTAAGTAATAAATAACTCACCTCAACTTACTCAAACTACCTCAGCAATATTTCCATCCCATTCCATACACATAAAAGCTCTGAAGAAGCAATATTAAATTGTGTACTGCTCACCTCAGAAAAAGAAGAATAGTACAATATGCAACCAAAATCTAGCGCAGAACTTGTGCGATCGCCTCAAGGCTAGACGATAACAGTCAAGAGTTAAGAGTCATCACAGACTACTCTACTGTAATATATATAACTCCGAATAATATACCCACTATCATTCATCATCATGAATTAATTCCATCAAGTGTCTCCTGCTCTGACAGGAAATTGACTCGATCTTTTCATTTTACTACAATTTGTGCCTATATAGTTCTAGCTTTTATGCGTGCTAAGTTTGGCTTCATGTAAGCCCCCTACTCAGAAAGTCGTAACACGTGAAAATTCATACATCCGTCTCGGATCAGTCTGACCGCTTTATTCTAGCAGCAGCAGAAGTGTAGTGAAATACTCAGCGGAGTTTTTGGTGTATTATAGCAATTTTATGTATTATTGGGCATGCATGTGTTGTATAGACAAAGCAATTTAATGGCATACCTACTATGCAAATAATTTTCCCTCTGATGCTTTCCACATCCTTATTTTACTCATCCATCTTTCCTTAAGAATCCTACTTCCGTTGACGCCCAGGCTGTTTTAACATCTTGCAAAATACACCCTTTCCCTCGTAAGCTATTAAAGTCTTCTTCATTTCCATTAAAGACTGCTCACTATTCCTCCCATTACACGACTAGCACAGACATGAAAAAAATCCTTTTAAAGTGCAGCCAAAGTCTTGTAAAGGGTTTAGTACAATGAATTGAGTATTACGTAATTCGCATATTACACTTGAAATTCCTTTAGGTTTATGGGAATTCTTGTTTCACACTATATTACACCTAGTAGTAGTATAGATAATTACGTACACCTATGTACATGACAACATGACCGCAGACTAAAGTACCTACGTGCGCTAAAAGCTTTAAAGGCAGTTTATTAAATAGGGTAAACCGCAATGTAAGTCTTTGAGTCTACTGCCACTATATGCATTACCGTAATTTTCCTTTCATACCTACAGAGATATATTATTTGGTATTATCATTTACTTCAGGTCTTCACAGCCTTCAGCAGTCCAATCAGAATTGGTTGTCATATAAGAAAAAAATATAATGGTAGTATGAAGTTGAGCAGCAATACAAGACTACATATATTACTCAATCATTAATTTCTACCCAGCACAACAGTAAAAATAAACTTTAGACCTTTCATTTAGCAAAATTTGTAAACTAACGCTGCAAATATAACTACATTTTCCCACAAGTCATAAAAACTGGTAAAACATCACTCAGGAGAAAACCACTCTTGTAAAATAAAACAGGAAACTATCAACATCAAGGAAAAGTTTTCCATTTGCACTTTGCAATTGCACCACCAGCGACGAAACTATGTCAGAGCAGCTATTCCACATTTCTGTGTAGTATATGTAATTACAGTTTCCTTTCTGAAAATGAAACAGACCAGACGGAATAAATAAATTCCCAATTCAGCATTCTCACCACCAACAATTCTCCGCTCGCTGATGACTGACTGGGTTAAGTACGATGGGTGAATTGGTTTCGTTCGGTTTACCTTTACAAGTGGATTGCTCATTTCTTGCCCTACAGCTTTATCTCGTGGTTTTCCCTGACATTCATTTATACACGAAAGAAAGAGAGAACTCTTTCTTCTACTTGAACAGTCAGTAGCACAGCAAATAGAAACTTTTCTTTCAGATGCGAAAAGCAAGTTTCATACTTTTTCCTTACAGCTTATATTACTGATATCAAGTTTTGCCAGTGCAGTGCACTGGCTGGAATGGTGAACTCAATGTACTAAAACATTTTGTCAAGTCTGCTTTCTTCTCTACTTTTCTGTCCTATCTTCCAAAAAACTTTCCAGATCATCAACAAAGCCGTGACTTCTTTTATACGATTACAATCCAACACTTTGATAATTTGCGTGGTCTGCTACTCTGCTCCAGTACAACAATGAGATAAAACTTCTCTGCTGAATGAACAAATATATTCTAAAGCAGCAGCTACGTATATCTACTGCATGTACACGAAGTAAAAAATTAAAATTTATATGCTGTAAGTTACATACATGGGTACATGTGAACAAAATGTTTTAAAACGATACAAACTCGGAACTAAATGTATACCTATGCAATTTCATTTGTTTCGTAAAATGGTAATAATGGTGGTGCATCGAATTGTAGATGAGATTCAATTCCAATTCGAAAAGTAAATCACCTCAAAACCCGAAAATTGTGATTAATGCGTTGTTTCATTCCTTGCATCCATCATTTCAAGGCAAAAACAATAGGATGATGTAAAGCTTTTCAATTCAAACACAAGAGGAAAGCAGCAAGAGAGAATTGCCTCGAAAGTAGGAAGTTACTCTTTAGTGTGAAGTAAAACGTCCAAAGCCATTCCATTCCACACATCCCATTTCATCGTTTCAAAAGGAAATTGGTTATTTGTCTGGTGTGGTCTACGTCTGTTATATGTTTATATATAGTTTACAAGCCGCCTGTACCAGCTTGCCTGACCAATGTAATACAAACAGAGATATATAGAAAATGTGTTGCGAAAAGAGGACTCTCAACTACCAGAGTACAATGCATGAAGGAAAAACTGCCAGTAGTCTTCGCGACAGTGTGTGGCAAACAGAATTAGCAGAGCATGCATTGCATCGCACTATACGAATACCACTTTTCCTGGTGGCATATTAGAGTGGAGAATAGTGAACAGACCCATAGGAAAGAAAGGACATGTAGATTTAGAAGCCTCTGCAAAAAGAGTCGAGAGGCTTTACCAAAACTGAAATTTATGAGATGAGCTACCTCATTTATTCACACACGAGAATCCAACGGAAGCCACGGAGTTTCTATAGCCGCAAAACTCACTTGAATTGTGAGAGCCGAGTGAAGCGAAGTAAAGTAGTGGTAGTTGCGAGCGACGAACGAAAAGACGAGTATACAATATTATACCAAGGAAGAAGCAAACTACGGAGGAATACTTACTTCAAAGCTGTATGGAATGAAGTACATAGAAACTCAAGCAAACCGTCGGAACTGAACTAAAAGAGCCTACACACACTGTCAAGAGGAGTTCAGAAACGAAGGCGAAACGTGGAAACTGGGAAATGTTCGTTCATTCGACTACTGCACACTTGTGCTGTACGGCACGACTGTGTGTATCATCCTAACCAACGTTTCATTCCATCAAGTCCTTCTTTCTTTATGATCTTGGAGCCTAGTACAACACAATTGGAGTGGAATATTGAGATGCCGACGAGAGAAAGAAGGGAATTTCTATCCCATCCTTTCAGTATGTAGTAGTTGCTTAATGCCATCTCTATGCAACGCAATACACATCTCTTTCTCACTTACGTACTACCAGGCTTCTGTATACTCTACTTTTTCGGGAATACAAAATTCATGGTTATAGCTATAACAAACGAAACTACCTTGTACATAAATACTAGTTGGATGCTGGGTAGGGACTACCAAGGAGAAAACGCGTAGACTTCCACAATATTACATACCATTGCATTTCGAGTCCTACACACACCATACGGATTTCTACACATATATTAAGTAAGTGTGTACACAGATAGTAGGAACCTAACTCTACTACGACCCACCGTCGGCAACAATTTGATGTTCTTTCTATTCTATCTCTTCCTCTCTACAATTTCTCTAACTTTCAGAGTTTGCCTCAACCTAAGCAACAGAGAAAATGGACACCATTATATTACAGCTAGAGCTGGGCTGAGTAACGCAACTGTGTAATTGCAATGGTATGCAATAGTGAATACGAAAAGACGAAACTACACACAGTTAAAATATAGAGATACAAACTTGCTCAATCTTACTCCTAACGGTAAGTTCCAGTGTTTCTACTAATGTGCCTACTTATATATACATGTTAGCATGATGCGAATGTGAATCATAATCATAATCATAACATTAAAATGGCTAGCTTATCTGTATCTCATTTCTGAATGTAGACTAGGGAATCTGAAAAGAAGAGACTAAACCTACACAATGTACACATTTGCCATGCTCGACCCTGACTCTTAAGTAAGCTTTATCATTATTACGCACAATAATTCTGCGAATATAAAAAATGAATTATCAGCAAAATATAAGATTAAACCCATTGCTTATGGAAACTTAAACATTGAGCACACTTTAATGTGGCAACAAACAAGTGAGAAAAAAAATGTTGGTATACAAATACATAAGTTAAGGCTAAAAATATTTCATAGTAAAGCCTGCATGGCAAATAAATCGGATTATGGAATAACCATTTGTAAAGACTTGATATTCATATTTTCAATGCCATATTTATTTGAAACCCGGGTTTAAAAAGTTCCTAATTCGTAGAATAATCTATTAAAGATTTTGGTTAGATAGTCGAGATTAATGGTAGACCTTAAACTGAAGAACGGAAAGTATTAAAAGAAGACTTACTGGATCACTCACAGATCATTCAACGCAAAGATTCTCCGTAAAATGTAATAATGATGCTACTGAAAGAATAATATTCCTTTCCATAATTCATGACCTTAAATTACAACCAGGCGCATAAAGTAGTTCACTTGTAAATATTTTTAAGTTTGCATAGGTAAATCTAATTTATGGCATCTCCTGTGGAAAACATGTTCTAAAACCCACTCTATAAGTATACCGTCCTTGCTTCAATAATTATTTTGTTTTGAATTTGCCAGATACTGAAAAGATCTTAAAGGTTGAGAAATCCAAACTAGGTCTATTAGAGCATATTCCAATGTTCTAGTAACTATTCAAAGACACGTCAACTCACGAATACCTCCAATAGTTTCTGTGAAGACATAAATATACCAGTATTAATCGTATAGAGACACAATATAATATGTACGTGTGCATATTTACTCAGACTTTGACTATAAAAACGACATTCCTTTGGATCTTATGAAGAAAACAGCTGCATGAGCAGAACTTCGGTAGTGTGAGTCATCCAGCTGTAACCAATAGATTCTGATGGAGTTCAAACGCAGCATGTTACGTACACAGATAAATATAACGATTGAAAGAGCACACACACATAGTGCAGACACAAAATGACATGACTGTACACACTATTACTTCCACTGTGTTTTCAACGTTGACTACTAAGAACAGAAACGAATGCCAAAACATCATCATGAGCCCACCTTAAGAACCAAGATTTCACTTTGTCGTGTATACTCGTGTCTTTATACTTCACGGAAGAAATTGGAGCATACTGGAGATGCAAGATCAAGACAAGTGTTACTATCTCTAAATGCGTTCACAGAACTATAGAAATTTACTACACCGTGTATAAAACCCCCCAGGTAATTGATATCACAAATGAAATAATACTTATTTATCATTGTGTTGGTACATATAAAATATTTATACAATCTAAAATTCATGACTCTATTATATAAATATAGACCTGCTTGGATTTGTCAGCTAGTGACATTTTCATTGTAAAAATGCAATATGAGCTAACTAACAAGGGAGTACTTAGTTTAAAGTGCGAAACAATTACTGGAAATTTAAATACTCTTTCTACTCTACATATCTATACGATTTGGTAAAGGAATGCTCAGTGAAGCACAAAAACCTGAGAACGACTACGACACAGGCCAAGCCGAGTCATTCTCACATAACCAGTGCACCAAGCACATCACATTCCCAAAGTATATCACATCACCAACAAATAGGCAATGACTACAGAGTGACTACTTATAGTTTGCATATATGCAAACTCTGCATATAGATGAAAAGCCTACGCTTATTTCCAAGGTAAGCTAAATACATTTAAACAGCTAGCTTACCATTATAAGCTATGTATACATTTGCACTAAAACTCACAGCCACTATTACATGACTGGAGTACCTACTACAGTGAGAGAATATTTTTAGCACACTGCTAAAAATATCAGCATATTCACTCACTGACACTTTACTCTAGAAAGCTTGTCTTGCATTATTTGCATTCATAAGCATTCTTTACACATTCAAATTTGTTCATGCTAGTGGAGCAGAGAAGTAAGAAAACTTTTCCTTCCGCAATTCTGGGAGCACTAAGCAGCAAGGAAAATGAACAGGATTATTTGCTTACATACCTACATTTAGTATCTCGTTATACATTTTTAACGTCTAGCTCTATGAACATTTATATTCTAGGTACTTTTTATTCTGTGTGATTATCATTGCCAACACCAACACAGGTATATCTTCACTTTTTAACGAGCCACACGATTTTCGAACATTCCACAATGTACTTTTACATGGACATTGAGGAATGACATGTAAAATTAACTTCTTACAAATCACCAAAAATTAGTTGAATAGTATAATAGTATTATGGTATGGATAACCTAGTACATAAGTCGTATATAGAATTACCCGGGTTAAGGTTAAATCATTACTAAAATGTGTTAAGCAGTTACTGAATTCCGAAAGGCTGTAAAAATAAAACCGAATTTTGCTCGTAGTAGAAGACCTCACTGAACACAAAAAATGATGACGTCTGATTAAGCATTTTCACTGCTTATAGGTGGAGAACTGCATATTTACAGTATACAACCCTTATACATGGTTCAGTGTTAGTCGACTGTAATTTGTAATCACGCAAGACACTGAAATGTTTAAGATGGTAATCAACCTCTGTCTCAAATTACCAAGAAATCAATGCCAGTTGTATTTATCTTGCATCTTAACCCTGACTGCTCATTGAAAACATCATAGTGTAAAAGGGAAACAATATGAACTGTATATTTCATTGGCTCTGCACGTGTGGAGCACACTGCATGAATATGAGATAAGTTTATCTGTTTCTCATATTCACTCTCATTCTCTGTATACTCAAGATAAGACTAGTAGTCGAGAGTAGTCGAGAGGACTTTATCGTAACCCTCTTCCTGTTGTCCCCAGACAACTAATTGTGTTAATGATTGATTATTCACAGAGCAGAGTCTAATATAACTCTTATACCCCATGATACGGCCATAGCTGCATATAGTGCAAGCTATCGTCACTTACATATAAATCCAAGAATTGTAATAGATGAGACTTTCCTTTCATTTCGTTAACTACTACAACTAAACCAACATGAAAAGAATCAGTATTTATGATGATAGCTAGTATGAATAGCTATGCTACTACTACAGTGGTAGCTTCATTCCTACAAATCGACTTTGCCCTCAAATTGCCTGCCCTAAGTTATGAATCATTGTCACTATCTCTATTCACTGGTTTTAAATAGGATTTTTTATCTAGAAGATTCAGAGGCAGCTACAGCCACATAAGACCACTCCAAACCCAAACAATCCATAACTTCAACATACCTAGTTTACACGAAAAAATACTAAATTTTGTTATGCTCAGAATAACCAAATGACCTCCTCTGGTTATATTTGATTTATATTATTAAACTTTTACATTATCTGGTGTCTAAGGAATTGCTATTTCGTTTTCGTTCGTTTTCAACCTACATTTTTCCACGTAATTTCTCGCAACCCTGAAAACTGAGACATTTTGCTTGTTAGAAGAAACACTGGGTAATTAATGTGCTTGGAGGCAATACATCGTTTGTATTCGTATCATTTCGTTCGTACCGTATGAAATAACTTTGTTAATTTAGTACAATGAATATATGCAGCGAATTCCCATAGTGGATTTCCTGAAAGTTGCAAGTTTCTCAGCGTCCATGTCTGGCTAGCTTACCTCAACAAGCGTAAGGAAGCAAGCCAAATAAAACTTGGCTAATATTCGTTACACTTTACTGCACTTTCTTTGCTTGAAGTGTAACTAGAGTACATTAGTTATTAAGTAAAATATACAACATATCTCAGATTGGATTTTATGCTTTAAGCTCCCTTTCTCCTTGCTCTCTCGTAACTCTATACTGTTGTAAAACTAATTGAGAGGAAAGTAACATTAGAGATATACTAAGCTACGTAGTTCACATTATTATTATTTTTACGGTAGAAACTAAGATCATAGAAATATTCGGTTGTTGCAGTACATTACAATAAGACAGAGCAATACCTAAGAGATTACTGTGTAGTAACAATCAAGAAATACTGTTTTAAAATAACTGGGCAAGTTTTATATAAAAGACTCCACTGGGGAAGAATTCATCCCACTTTTATTCTACTTAGGAAAGTAATACTCACTAACTACTAACTAATATTATAAATACAAGTACGAATAAGCACGAAGGGTAAAAGGACGACAAACGACTCTACCACCACCACCACTCTTTAAGTATAGGTACGGTATGAGTATTTCTACTCATGTAGTCGCAAGACTAGTAGCATCATCCGTGAATGATCAAAATAGGCATATAAATTGCCGTAAGACGTAAAATAGGCCCATGCTAAGAAATTTATGCGTCTGGGTTGGAAGGAAAGAGGAGATGAGGGAAATGAGCTGAGTCTGAGTTAGCATGATGAAGTACCTTTGGCTCTTATACCAAAGCTCAACATGGAAGCCGTGAAAGGCTGCGGCTCGTTTTCCTTCCAGTTTGCTACGACTACTACTACACGTTTCCTAAGCCAACTCAGCCTCTTCAGTTCTCCGATCATGATCGCATCATTTTATTCCCACCTAACACCTTCAAACCAAAACTCAACTCATCCCAATCCTCTCTTCTTCTAACTAATGCTTTCCATTTTCATTTTGAACTGTAACTCCGCAAAACTCCTTTCCTTCCTTCACTCTCACTCTGTGTCCGACTACACTCCTGTCTACCAAACTGACAAAACTACACGAGAACCAGCGATAGCATTGCATTACAAGCGCATCGCATACGTACTGCTACACAACGACTATAAATTCATTAAATTTATGATGAAATTTATGTATGAACACTGCACAACTAATTTGTTTTCCAACTGGAGAACCTTACGGAGCATAAATTTCAGTCTGACGCTATGCTACGATGACTTTTTCACTTTATTGTATATATACACTCAGCCAAAATATCATATCACACACCTACATGCTCCAACACAATATAACTCTTTCCTCCTTCGTTTAGTTACCTATACAAAGAAACACACACACAGTATACACGAATAAAACATCATACTTTGTGTTGCACTCAAGCGCTTTTGGTGTAAATACTAATGTTAAGCTATCTGACTAATTCTGTCTTGCAGAAGAGAAACACTAGTTTATTTCCTTCCACATCTGATGACAATGACGTCGACTTGGGAACCTTAAATATCTCTTGTGTGAAATGCGGTAATCCACAGTATAAATGACAATGTCTTTAAAAGCTTCTCTCAAGTATCTCGACTCTCGACACTTTGCAAAGGTACATTTACATGCTAATACGGTGACATACGTTCACATAAAAGACAACCCTATACAACTAAAGTAATAGTGCACATAGCAGCTCTTTATGAATGTCAAAAAACAAATAATTATTCACCTCTTCTAAGTTCTAGCATTAAGTAGAAGAGTTGGTGAATAAATATAAAGTACAGTACACAGACCAGCCCAAGACCTTTGTTTAATAAAGGAGCTTTATCGATTAAAAGTATTATTATGGTTATTACTTTTATACATAAGTTCACCTACCTAAGAAATTAACAGTATTTACACGTACGACTACTGTAAAAAGTAAGTATAGTTAAGGCAGAACTTATTTGCATTGCTATATTACAACTTTACAACATGCACGAATGGTTTCTTGATCTAGATTAACTACATATGCCATGTAATCCGATTGAAGATAATAATGAGGAAAGTAAGCTAAATCTTAAGACTTAAAAGCTACACGATATACATAGAATTTCGTACGTGTTGTCATGTGTTGTGTCTTGTGTCCTGTCGTGAGAATGAAATGAATGCCAAGTGTATTTGTAATGAAGGAATGATCTGTCTGAAGTTAACTCAGTCAACCAAGGAGTTACATTGCACACACAGAACAATCCCAATAATACTACTTACTACTACTACGAACCGTTACGTAGCTTTACTCGTCTTTCAGTCTTGACTCGGCTTTACGGACTTAACGATAGGGGAATCCTTAATTTACAATGATTGACGTATCGCAAAATTGTATTACGACACTGACAAATGAACAAAGGGAGTTCCCTGTGCGTGATCGAGACCTATATGCCATTCCGACCAGCCCCCTTTCCACTGGCATTCCTCATGATGACTTTTGCGTCTCTTTGTCAGAGAACTATCAACTCTCGCTTTTCTCTTCCTGCACAATATACGATAAGTTTCCACAGTAGACTGCAGAGAAAGCAAGATTTCTCTTTCCTCTCTCTGTCGTTTACATTACAACTCTATAGGTACTGCCATCCCTAATCCACAAAATGTCTAAAGTCAATGTAAACGGAATAACGGAGCAACAGTGATATTTGACACGTACAACATTCCCTCCACTCTAATACACTTAAAAATTTGACTTTCACTTCAGTAATAGACTTACAGGTCGGCACTAAAATTTTATTCCGTCGATAAAATCTCAAAACGTTATACTTCATGCACATCTTACCGGCGTAATATTTGCGTTTATAGCATAGAGCCTCATCATTTTTAGCTTATATTATTATAGTCCTTTCATCGCACAATTTACAACAATATCGCCATTTTATATGCATATTTCTAAAGCAGGCAAGTCTGGGACGGGGCTATAGTAAATATTATACTGTAAGCTATTAACTTCATGTTACAACCCATTAATTTATGAAAAAGAGAAAAACTAATTTCTTCCACTAATCGGAAAACATTATTTAACATTCCAGTGACCAACCGACAGAAAATTTTACGGCTTTTTTGAAATCGTCCTAATTGGAGTGCCAAGTCCACAGAATCGTGCATTACAATCAATACGACAGGGATGGCAATGAACATTCGTCACTGCCATACAACAGCTTAAACCCTGCACAAACAGAGCACACCGTACTTATATACGACTCTTCTTCTGGTTGGGTACTTAGTTGCTATATGCATTAGTTAAAGCAGAATCCTGTGGATAGAAAGTAGAAAGACTAAAAATATTGCCTCGCCCATGCAGGACACGACGGAAGAAAGTCAATCGCACGTAACGACCAAGACAATTTTGTATCTTTTGCACTAACAAGGAAAAACTTGCATTGAAGTAAATGCCCACATTCAGCATACGTAAAACATATAGCAAATGCCCATACATATTATAGCACCCTTTCCTGGAGGAATTTTGTAGCTGTAGCCGTAGCATGTGCATGTAGTGCAAACGTATTTTGTAATGTAATGTGATACGAACACTGCTCTGCACTGAAAAGATACAGAAACCCGACATTACATTACGTAGTTTGAGTGCAATAGGATGTTCAGTTGGTCGTTATATACATATATCTGCACTTTCATACTTTTACTATAGAGAAGAAGAGGACTGAGTTACTCTAATTCTGGATGGACTACTGCCGCTGAATTGTGCTGTCTCATCTCTCCAACCAACATTCATTCTACATCTCTGTTTTGTTCCATAAGGATACATAACACAAGCTGAGTGGCATACAATGTTTCGCATTTTACGTTACTTTTAGTACATCTGCTCTCTCGACAGCAGCACTGCTACTATTGGCATTGAACTGTTCCCTGGAATCTTTTGTATTATTCCAAACATAGGTAGATGTGTAGCAATGTGTTTGAGTTTCCCATCATACTCTATGTGTTCTATGTATACACTCGAATTCGTATTAAGAATGCTGTCTGTCTGACACCGAGTCTAGGATTGCCTGTCTATAGCATTCGTTTCAACCCTTAGCATTAATGGCCCACAAGGGGCTATTGCAAATAAGACCCGGCCCAAAAAATTCGGTTCCAACCAGCCCATAAACATGCGAGATGGGCGATTCAACCGTCAAGCTGCCCCATTCATTCTACGCTCAAAAACCCTCAGAGATCATTCATAGACCTTCGTTTTCAATTTTTACCCAAATGAAAAATTCTACACTTTGTTTATTGATCTACTTTTAAAACTGTGCAGAGATGCATGAGATGCCTGCAGGAAAGTTTGTGTAATAAAGTCATTTGACTTTCGACTAACAATGCCCAGTAGAATACACACGCACAGAACCGAACTACGCCCAAAAAAATTAAACGAAGAATAGAATTTTCAATTTTCTCCACGTATATACTCCGCTTTACTACCATTGCCAATATACTACAAGTAGATTACTTGTTGGTTTCGTTATTTTCCTCAGCTATACATATAATAAGAGCTTCACTTAATGTACACTATATATACCAGAAGAATGAATAATGAAAATACAGCACTAGTAGTAATACTAGTAAATAAACTTCGTAAGTACTTGTTAGTAAAATAAAAGGTACTAAAGTTACAGCGTATAGAGAATTGAAACGGAGAAAATAGAAGAGAGGCAATATGGAATTGATCTTTGACATGAACTGAAATACGCCCACCCAAACACACGAATGTTTACATCACAATATCTTTGCATAAAACATAACCTCGACAGATATGATGTGGAGGTAATGATGCAATACAGATATATTCCGAACACTAGCTATTATACTTACCAACACTTTTGTATGATACCAAGATTCCTATAGCAAAAAAATATATCCAGAGAGATAACCATTTTTAGTGGGTTCTGTCTGCTCTCGACAGTTTTGACTAAAAAATCTCACAATCCTATCTTATTATAACAAGAACTATCCACAGATGTATATCATCCAAACCATATACAACGCATCTTTTCTCAAACGACGTAATTTACTTCGTGCATCTTCTATTGGATTCCCATCCCAATCCATACTGTTTGTATTCGCAGAGAAAGGTGAGATCGGACGGAGCATTCCAGAATAAATGTATTTTTGTATTAGACACATATAGCACAAAGCACATTAAACACATACAACATGTGACTGCACTCCCCACCGCTGCTGCTTCAACTGCCTTGTTGTGAGGCAACGGTAGAGAAGAACAGACGAGGTACATAATTCCCAAAGTCCCTTCCATGTTACGAAGGTTGTATCTACGTAGCATTGTATTTGCCACTGAGCCGAATGAACACAGAAGATCTTCTCACTTCAGCTCTGGACTTTATCTATCACACCGACAGATACCTAAGGTGGTCTTTGCTAACACAAGAAGATATGTGTAATAGGCCATGGTATATATATAAACTGCATATTATTGTACACCTTCACAGTTGGTGAGGTGTGCAGCTATCGCGTGTGTGACTATATTTACGCTATACAAATAAATATAAATACACATAGTGGAGCAGAGAGAGAGAGAGAGATGTAAAGCATGCTCCAAGAATTGGTCTCCCACATGTGCATTGTACATATCATCGCATCACTATTAGAACTGTTATATACAAAACAAGTCCCCGGAACGGTAGAGGATAAACTCACATCACAATAATACTAATACCTATACATAAGAGAATGATCCACAGCGTCATCATATGAGATATACGGATCAACGAACTTTTCGCGAGAAACAAGAAGATATGAGCTGCTGGTGATACGAAAACAAAAACCTAAGTATAGCTGGTAGCATGTATTATATATTTACCGTAAGCTATGCTCGTGATGCCACACTTCTACTGCCATTCTAGTATAAAGTTAAAAGTCCAAATTCTTTCTATTTTCTCGCTCGATCCTTCTTTCACTCGATTCGAATGTGATGTTTTTGCTTCGTATACACACACAGACTGATAGTCTTCCATACATACATTACATTACATTCTCAATCCTCCTGTTGTGTTGTGTGCTCCAACCCAACTTCTTCTCTTCCAACTACCATTCCATCTCATTTCATTTCTTTCTGGCATTCCAATTGGGAATTTAATAATAAATAACGTTAGCCAATCTAAAAGCCAAGCCAGTGAAAACCGCCAGGTCAGACTCGGCTCTATTTCTTCTTTAGGTCTGTTTCTAGTCGTCGGTGTGCTTATATTTCTCCTATTTCCTTTTCTTTCATATAACAAAAGACAGGCCAGAAGAAGAGATGAGACTTGAGTCGTACTTCTGTTTGGAATCAACTACCGCTGTGTGCTCTCTGCAAGATATGGCTGGATCCTTCTACACGCATTCTCTATATATAGATGCTACATGCACACAGACGAATAAACGTATGCTTCTAACGTGGAATTACTACCATGACCCGGCATTATGACTTGGGAGAAAAGTGAATGTCTTGTTCTCTTTCTCTCACATTGCAAAGCGTACCCTTTCATTCATTTCCTTTTCACTAGGACCCATCTATTGTAATATTTACAAGAGAATATGCAGAAGGTAGGCACAAACACTCAGATCCTACTGCAGCTCAGTTTTGAATTGAGGTGCACATTTACGGCACATACGACGCGGCGAACAACAACGAAAGCCGTTTCACCCGGCTGGTCTGGTGGAATTCTATTCGGCAATCGTAGCAGCATGCATAAAGTTGAAATACCACTGTAATAATTCTATATGAAGGTACATTGTATATCTAAGATATAACTATCAAGTTAACACATGCACTGTACATGTTAAGCACTAAAATACGAATAGAGGACATAACAGTGCATAAAATACTCAAGTATGTATCGTTTTCATCTATGTAGACTATCTGCCCCTCCCAATATGATATCCAAGACGTCGCAATGCAAAATCAATGTAAGTGGGGGAAGGAGAAAGCTCCAAGTGAGAGTCAACAAACGAGAAGTCTTAATGGTAGTAGAGGGATACTCCAACTCAATAAAAGTCCTACGCATCTTCTAGTTCGCTCTGTGTTTTCTAAATCCTTAGTAGATTGGATTGTTAAATACAACTATATACGTTACTTCCCTTTGCTGCCTCTCACTCACACCACACCGCCAATAGAATACTACTTAGCTATTTTGTTTTCGCCAGCAATTTCCACACTTTTCCCTTTAGGTCGACTCCAAACTAATTCCGAGTGTTTACGTAGACCTTCGTAAATGAGTAAACCTTTTAACACCCTGTAACACACTTTGGAGACTTATTTTTAAATCTAATTCAACCCGTGTAGCTGTAAAATATGACAGGGCATGACAAAAACTAATCAACTCAATCAAAAGAACGACAGCGTGTTTGTAAACAGTAAAACGTTAATCATTCCTACTGTGCTGCAGAATTCATCGATCCAAAATTCACAGCCTTCAAAGTTTACTTCCAGCGGGATATCTTCTGATTTATTTGGTTATTTAGTAGAACGCTAACTCATTAGTACAGGAAGCTACATATATTCTCAGGAATAGTTGTTTCATTTTAATTTCACTTAATGCATTCGTCTTTCCCCAATGTTGT